>VXAY01004719.1:1120980-1209373 GCA_013399855.1 Oxyruncus cristatus | reverse complement strand
GCTGCTAAGCAGGAGGAGGCGGAGGAAGGCGCGGATACGTACAGGACTGGCGCACAGCAGGGCGGCAGCGGCAGGCTGAGCCGGGCAGGGACATCCCCGTCAGTGGCAGCCATGGAGCTGAATCATTTTGGGTATTAGACAGATGGAAAAAGGACGGAAGAAAAGCGGCAGCAGCCCGACAAGAGAGTCCATGAAAAGGAAGGAGGGAGGGAGGAAGGGGGAGCCAGCCAGGCAGCCTCTCTCTCCTCCCTCTGTGTCTGGCTGTCTCTGGAGGAGGCTCCGCTCCGCACGCTCTTCCTTCCCCCTCTGCCGCCTCCTCCCCCTTTATAACAGGCGGCACCCTCTGGTCCTCCGCAGAACCGCGCCTGGAATCTGTCCTCCTCCTGCCGCGTGCGCGTCCGCCCCGTCCTTTCTTCCCTCGGGGTCTACTCCCAGCTTGCCCGCCGCCGCGGGTCTCTCCCTCCCCGTGCCGGCCCCGTCTCCTCACGGAGCGCTGGAGGAGGCGCCGCGGGGGGGAGGAGGGGAGAACTCGCCAAAGGGGAGGGCGGGCGAGAGACAACGTAAGATGGCGGCGGCCGCCGCGCACGCGCGCCCCGCCGGCAGACATAAAGCCCGTCTGGCCGGGGCCGGCGGAAATGGGGTTCGGCTCGCGTGGCGGAAATGGGCGAGCGGCGGCGAACCCAGGCAGGGTGGGGGTACCCCGGCTGGGGAGGGGGCGAGGGTGCGGCCACTGCCATGGTGGGCCACCGCCCCGCCAAGGCCGCCTTGTGTCGTCCACCCCTCAGGTGCCCCCTCTCTGCCTGCAGCATGACTGTGCCTCACATGACCTGCCGCCGCCTCCCTCCCCCTCTCCTCAGCTCCGCTGCAGATTTATTCAAGTTATTCAGCCCCTTCTTCTTCCTCCCCTCCCTCGGTCCAGAATGTTCCTGCCCGCTCCTTCCCCCCGCGCACGGGGAGGAAAGCGGAGCGTGTGTGCACCTCCCTTGCTCGGGGCCGCCCTCCCCTTTGTGCTTTGGGCGGCTCGCTCCGTGCCCCCTCTCCATCCAGCCCGGCGGGGGTCGCCGCCGATGACTCCACTCCCGCTCCGAAATGGCCGCCGCCCACCCCGACGGCGCTCTCGGCACCGCCGGTGATGAGGGGGAGCGATGCCCGCAGGCGGACGGGTCAGGTGGAATCATTCATCTGCATCCACAAACGGCGTGTCTGTGTGTGTATGTGGAGGAGCTTCCGATGAAAGCTCGAGAGGAACCGCTCCGAAGCACTGATCAAAAAAAAAAAAAAGGTGCTGTTCAAAAGTATTTTTAAGTTACTAAACGGGAATGAGGTGAAATCAGCCGACCTTCCTTCGAGGTTTCAGTGCCGGCATCCTCAGAGCTAGGCGGCGAGGCTTGGCACACCTGCCATTGCGGGGCTGCTCTCATCCCATCCCAAATGGAGTTTCTCCTCTTTGTGGAGCAAAAACCATCTGATCTCTGGAGACACTCGATGCACACATATCTGCCAGGAGATTTCCCTTCACATCCTTATGCCTTTTGGCTTGCAGAGAGCTGGCTGGCAGGTATCTCATGGCCGCACAAGCCTGATGGATCTGCACCATCAGCATAGCTCTGCCTCTCCCATCAGTGGAGCCCTCTCCTATCAGCAGAACTCACTCCAGGCGTGCTTTCAGAGCACAATAGCTGGGGTGTCCCGAGTTCTTATGGAGAGGGGGACAGATTCGCACCCTTTCCCCTGTTTCTTCAGCAGCCTAGTAGCAGGGTATGCATTGTACCTGGCGACTTGCTCATTTTCCCACCGCCTGGCAGCACCGCCTTGTCTCCAAACAGAGGGAGCCATGAGCTGGTGGAGGTGTCTTAAACCACTGTTTTGAAATTGCCCTAGGTTGCATGGAGTGATAAAGTGTTTGCAGGACTTGATGGGCTCAGGCTAATGTTGTAATCTCACTATGAAAGCTTGCTGGTTAGGACAGTCAGCAGGGCACAGGAGTGGACTTTTGCTGCAGTGAATATTTAAGCACATAAGGAAGAGTTGTAGAGCTTTAACAAGAAAAAAAAGTTGTGAGAGTCCAAGGTATTATATCATATAGCTGAGTCATTAGAGAGTTCTTGTGGGAGATGCAAATGTTAGTTCCTTCAGGCAGAGAGGAGATTGGAGTCTCCCATGTTTAGTGTGTGGCGTTTAATCACCGAGGAACTAAAAAGCTGCTTTTCTTGTTCCGTTTTGTGAAAAGGGCGAGGATTCAAGGTCACACACACAGTGGGAGCTTTTGCTGCCTGTTACTGAATTTTACCCTTCCATCTTGCCTCTCCTTCCTAACCTGGCTTATCTAGCTAGCTCTCCGTTGGTGTGGGGATAGGGGTGGCTTTTGAGAAAACCCTGCCTTTTGCAGCCTAATTCCTTTTATCTGGAATGCAGACTTTCAGCTCAAGTCTCCAGGTACCTGAAAGACAGACTTGCAACTCTGACTCCTTGCATGACTGTACTGCCTTTTACAGACACTACAGAGCAATTGACACAAAATTAAATAACATTCTGCCTTTTCTGAGAGCCAGATAATATTATTTTTTAAAAACTGATAATCAGATAGAAGACCATATTTTAAGATCGTGAACTGAGCTCCCTCCAGAAACGAGCCTTTGTGTAACTCTCACAGATTTCAGGACAGCATCACAAAGGTGCCCACAGTCTGTCTGTATCTTGATCCTTGGTGCAATACTGAAGTCTTAGATTGTCTTTAATGAGATACTCACATGTGTAAACATTTTTGAGATGTGATCTTGATATTGCAAGCCCGCTTCCATTATAAATTCTTGTTCTATCTTCTTATAACTTTCCCAGAACGATTTCCGTGAGGAATTAAGTCTTCTATGATGAGTTGCAGCTCAAAGATGGTTCTTTGAATGTTTGAACAGAGTCCAACTACTTCTAAAACACATAGGCTATGAATACAGATGAGTCGCTTTCTAGCCTTAAAAATTTATGCAAAAGCAACTCAAAAAGGATTGAGCTGCAAAGTTTGAAGGCACCTAATCGACATCAGCAAGCCTGAAAAAGAATTAAAATAATAGTATTGTTATTGGTGAATTGGTTGTTTTGCCCACACTGACTAACTTATGTTCATTTTAAATAGTTGGTAGTCTTCGAGGCTGCTTCTTAGTACAGCATATGAAAGAGTTACTTTCAGTTGGGTCCATATAGTTTTCTTCTTATACAAGAGAAACTGAAGAAAAAATGAAATTTAGGTAACAGTGTTATTTTCTCTGGATAAAGTGGTCACTGACCAGTTAACAATCCAAATGATGGTCTAGACTAGATATAGCACATCTGAAGAGGTATGTTTGAAATTAAATTTTAATGCTGTAAATATGAACATTTTCCTGTCACACCCTTTGTCTTTGCTTATCTGTTTTCTTCAGGTGTACACTTACTTCTCATTCTTTCATTTTTGTAAGCCTCAGTCTAAGCATAAAAATGGGATTCTCAGATTAATTCTTTTAATTTCTTTTCATGTTCATTACAGTTTATGAAATTAAAATTAAACCACTGAAATTTATGATTGTTATGGATTGTGTTCTTTAGTTGTTCAAAGTGGGAGAAGAAATTTCATCATATACCTGATTTACAAAACGCCAAATATTTAAAAATTCAGCCACCACACAACTGACCACAGGTGGACAGTACATGAAATTACCCAATAGTTATTCTGAACAGGTCCACCTGCTATTTTTTAATTAACTGTATTGATCAGCTAGCTGGAACCAGAGGTTCTTGTGTCATCACTGGATGGATTCAGCACCCTGTTGACCGTGGTCACTGCTGACGACTACAGGGCAGACAGTCCTGCAATCCCATCATTACCTCGGTTGGAGGCTGGAGACTGCTGCAGTGTTGCCAGGATAGAGGAATCTCTTTCGATTGCATCTCCTGAATACATGCTTCCCAAATGAGCAAGCACAGATGAGATTGATGCAGTCCTTGCTGCCAGGCAGGGAGAGTGAGTATCTGAAATAACACTTATTTCAACTTCAAAATCTTATGATTTGCGCTAGTGCAAGAGAACAAGATCTTCACAGTGTAAATATTTAGAGATCTGTCTCCCATATAGGTAATGTTTCTTCAGGCAGGGAACAACAAGCCTTACTACTACCACAGATTCTCCAAGGATACCAAAAAAGCAGTATTTTAATATTTTCTTTGTTTGGCTCCTTTACTACTTGACACAGTTGTATGCATTCATATATGCAGTAGTTTATGTCTTTGTACAGAGTAATTTTAAAGCCAACAAACAGGAATACTGTGGGGTTTTTACTCAAGACAGTCAGAATCATGACAAATCAGTCTGATGTGTGCTTTAAATCCTGTGTGACTGCTTCATAAATAATTTTTTTAAAACTTTAATGAAAAGAATTTTTTTCCTGTGAAGCTGCCATTGTTGGTTTAGACAGAAGGCTTTTCTGTGTTCATTAATATTGCTGACTGTAGTTGATTTGCAAAGATGTATGCAGTTTTTTCTTCCTTCTTAGAGAAGTACTCATAGGAAAATTCTCACCTTTAAGCTCTAAAAATGTGGTAATTCTGCTTCTGCATTTTCTTAGAAAGTTCAAGTCAAGTCTTGATCTTCCTTTCTTGTTTTGTTTTTAGTTGGCTGGTTGGTTGAGTTGATTGAGTTTACTGATTCCAAAACGCCTACTGAAACATTTTTCATCCTGTATTTTAATTCTTATTAAATAAAGTTGAACATTTGGGAAAGGGAAATTTTCTCACAAGTTTTCATTAAATAAATGCTTGTAGAAATCAACAAATCTAGCAATCTTTTTGAAAATACCAGCTCTCTTTAGACTAGTCAGGTCTACTCCAGTGCCAGTATACTCAAAATCCTATCTTTCTAGATCATCTGGAAAAGCTGTTTTAAAATACTCATTTTACCTGCGCTTGGGGAATGTGGCTGAGTAGGTAGTCTTTTTTAAATGGAGATTGCATTCAAATTCCATTTTTATGAAAGACTTCTAGAAGCTTTATCATCATATTAAATTTTATAGACTATAAGAGTGTAGACTATGTGCGGGACTATATAGACTGTATTGCAGAGCGAGGGTTAAAAGTAAACCGTTCACCAGCCCATGACTAATGAGTTACCAGTGAAAAGATCACCATGATTTTGTCGCAGTTATCATCTTACTCTCCTTTACTTCTCCATTTTCACTTGTTTTTCAGTCAACTGATGAACTTGCATCTTGCAGAAGCACCAAATTCTGGAAAGTATTTCTCGGGTACTTCTATCTACAACTGCAATGAATACAGCACCATTGTAGTGTGATATCATTTATTTAATTAAGTGTTTGTAGAGTACAGGTCTTAGATTGTTAACTATTTGATCTTTGATTAGTCAGCCAAATGGTATATACAATTACCGTGAAGATTAAATAAAATAGACAATCAAATCAATGGAAAATGGCCCAGCAGTTAAATAGACCCTCCCTTTTTTTTTTACACTCTGGAAAATCAATGAGCAAAGTAGCAAGTCAACCATTTTTTAGATTAGTTTTAGTTTTTTTATGATTTATTCATGAACGCCTGCATAGGACTGTTTAATAAATTGGAAATATGAGCTCTTAGTTTGTAGTTCTCAGTTGCAAAGATTATGTGGAATTGTTTTATTTTGAGTGATCCTAAGCATGATAGAGGAAAGCATTTAGGAAAATGCTTTGTTTAAGAATGTACTTTGTGTTCCCTGACTACACTGGGAATTCTGTGATGTCTAAAAATTCTGCAGTTTATGTGTGATTTTCTTGAATGATGAGGGATTTTTGTGTCTGTTGTGATAAGGCACAAATCTTTAAAATCTCAAGCTAGGAATAAATAATTTTAAATTTTTTTCCCTGAGGAGACAGGTTTCTTTGATGCCGAGTTCTTTGGAAAAGTAGGATGCATACCTAGTTGGTGTTTAGTACAGCCACACAATTTTTGTCTTATTATCACAGATTAACTGGAGGCAGATAGGATGCCCTAGTTGTGAAGGGTGCAGAGAAATTCTTCCTGAACTTACTTGTCTGAATCTTGTGTATCTAATTTTCATCTCTCTTTTGGCTGTGTCCACACTACTTCTGGCCATCTAAAACATATTATGTGGAAGCAAATATTTGCAGAAATCCAGAATTTTCTATTGGACAGTACTGGAGCAAACTTCAAATTTGTTTTTTAGATACATTAGTCATAGTGTAACTGAACTGTTTACTGAAAGTAAGCACAGACTGGTCATGAGCACAGCAGAAGTAAACACAATTTTTATGAATAGTCACTTGGTATGTTTTTCCATAACTCCAGTAACAAAAAATCATCTATACTGTATTATTTCTCTGCTAAAGAACATACAAACTCATTCACAATAACAGTAAATTTAATTCTGCCATTTCTGTGAGGTCTTTGTTTTGTTTCCCTACTTTATGATTTTTCAGGCACCTTCTCTTCGATTACTTCTCATTTTAAATACTGTATATGACACTTTTGGTTCTGCACACATACACTGACAAGCCCTGGAAAGTCACATTAAAAATGTCCTTGTGACAAAATTCAGTGGGAAACAGGTTTAGGATTTCCAGCTCAAGCATAGGAAAAAAATTTGCCTTTATCACTTTCAGTAGAACAAAAGATGTGCAAAGTCCTGACAGTTCAAACACATAGTCAGAGGCTTAACTTCAGTCATGTGAATAGTCCCTTTGACTATTAACTTTTGGTCACTAAACCCCTCAAAACTTAACATTAAATGTGTAAATATTTGTAGGCTCAGCAGACAAAAAGATGAGGTATGTGCTAAGGTGTGGCTTAAGATTATATTGACCTTTAGTTGGTAACACTGTTGAGTCTTTATCAAGAAGAAAGTTACTCCATATGCTGCCAATATTTTTTTGAAAGATGCTGACATTTTGTCTAATAGGAGCTTTGTGTCTTAGCTTAAAAGCCAGCCCTGCAATATTTCACTGCTTTAGGATCAAGCTACATTACCTCATTTCCAGTTTTACCTGTTATTAAGGCATTTTAACTGCTGTTAGTGAGAAACTAGAAAATCTCTTATTTTAAATAGGGCATCAAACAAATGCATTCTCATATTGATAAGAAAGTGCTTTATTTCTGCTCAGTCTTAAAGCCTATATTAGTACTTTCAGCATGGAAGTGCTGATGAGAGTTTAAAACCCACTGGGGTTACTTGCCACATCTCACTGCAAAATGAATTCCTAGATAACACATGAGGAAAGGCAGAAATAGTGTCAAAACACACCTCGAACTGTGCTGATGAAGAAGCCTGTCCTACTTGAATAAGGGGCAGTATGTCAGTGTGTGTGTCCTGTGACACAAAATACGATGACATGGTAAGTGAAGAAATTGCTTTCTGCAGCAAACAGCCCCTGCCCAGCGTCTCCCAGTTGTCTTTTTTAAACCATCTGTGGGAAGCAAAAGACACATCATGGTCAACACACATCCTAAATCGAGCTCAGAAACATGCAGAACACTTGCTCTCAAATTGACAGGTGCCTCCTCAGCAGCTCAAGAGCATGGCCAAAGGGGAATCCTTGGTGAGAGGGCTTCTGATAACTCCCTGTTGGCGTGGGCTGCAGGAGATGCTACTTTTTTACTTTATGCATAGAGGAGGAAGTTAATAGGATACAAATGAAATTCATAGACATGAAGATGAGAGGTGGTGTGTAAACCAGGCAGGTCCAGGAAATAACATGCAGACTTAGTATTTCCAGAAGTATATTTGCTTAGTTCACACACTTAGTAAATGCAAAATTAGATCTGATTTTGGAATATAAAATGGATACAAAGTAACATTGTTAATGTTTGGTGACATTTGTAAAGATGATGTTGCTGGTATACCCTATGAATTGTAATAATTTAAGGACATTGTGGTACTAGAAGTATTTTGGAGAACAGGAAATAGCCCAGAGAAATGCAAAGAAAGTGATGTTGTAAAAAGATGGAGTTTTAGTCATAAGATGTGTTTGTTTGCGAGTGTCCGCAGGCTGAGGCATTAAATCACAAGATAATAATCCGTGACTATTTAAAGGAGGGGGGTGATATTTCAGACCCAGATTCCGCTCACCCCCAGTGAGGTACCTGAATTAGAAGTGTTGCTGTAACATTGCTTGTAGAGAGCAAAAACTTTCACCTACAACCTCTGCGTCCTCTGGAGCTGTCTCACTGACTGATAGGAGAGCCCAGGCTAATTGGATGTCTAGTGTGTGACTGTCACTAGGGACCAAGAGTAAGGTGGGAGGTATGTGAGCCCATGGCATAAAAAAAAGAATATTTAGACTGAAGGTGAGAACAAACAGTTTGGAAGGTATGTTGGACACTAACAGTGACTAGCTACCGCCTGTGAGAAAGTGGTAGAAAATCAATTAAAGTGACACTCAAATTTAGCCAGGATAGATCACTAAAAAATTGCCTGTACTGGGTAATCCTATGCTGATCAGGAGAAGGCTCATATAATCTGTAAGATTATTCCAACTATTATTATATACAATAATCTTGCCTGGCAAAGGACAATAATCAATAATTAAAGGCTCTTACCTGATACCAGGATTAAGGTGACAGATGATTATCCAGTGCAGGAAAGAATGTGATTTTATTCCTCAACATTATGCTGGGGAATAAAATCACATTCTTTATATAGGCAAATATATGAATGTGTATAAATATATGCATACTTGTGTAAATATACGTATCTGTGGGTTTATATGTGAAAATATACATTGTATTGCTTTATACATATAATCTTAATATATTTTTCCCAACCGAAGCTTTGTAGTGCTTTCATTGTCTGCTAATTGACACTTTTGCATCCTCCTGCTGTCAGATACTATTAGCTGAGGGTGTTCTGAGCCTCGTTCAGCCTGGCCTGGGCAGCTAAGATCTCCTTCCCATGTTTCTTGTCCTCATTCTCACAAAACTGGACAGCTTACTAAAGTCCATGTAAACAGGACCTCTCAAACCTAACACTGGCGAATAGATGCAAACATATTTGTGGGTTCAGCCCTGGCCTCATGTTGCTGATGTTGCACGCTCTTCTCTACTCTGTCATCCACTGCATTTGGAGGCAGTGATGCTTCCTGATGATTTAAAAAGAGTTTAAGAACACCAAATGTGTATTGTACAAATTTCTTCACTGTTCAGCTTCTACTGACTACCTTAACATACCTGTAACCTATCTTTGAAGTTATAAACCATGTTCCTTAGCACACTTCAATGCATTTGTTGAGGTGCTGATTCTGGCTTTTTTTCTTCATTTGTCTTCCTATCCTACTTTTCACTTCTCCTTCTCTGTAAGTCTTTCTCCTTTCTGATGCTTAGAGTATTTTCTTTCTCTGCAAAACTTCCCCTTTGCTGTGATCAGCTCTAGCATAGCTATACATAGGTGCCACCACTTTCAAAATACTGCTTCTAGGCTTCCAGTTAGACCAGCTTCTTCTCGGGTAGGGTCACAGAGAGGTTATGCTGCTTCTCAGCTAATCCTCTGAGGCCTAGAAACAGGTTTTTCAAGCAGAATAAATAACTCTGCTGAGCCATTACACTCATTGCAAAGTGTTAAATAGCTGATTTCAGTGTTTTTGTAGACAATGATGAGTGAATACTGCATTTTGTTTCTTTTTTTAGCCTGCTTTCCTAAGGAAACAAAGCTTACACAACTGTTCTGCCTGGCTGTCTGTCTGCTTGTCTGTCAGCCCCTCTTCAATAACTCTGAACCTGTTTGTTGATTTCAGACTGGAATAGAGATTGCAAAGGTATGCTGGCACTGAAGTGCATACATTTCTATGGCTTGGGAAAGGATGAAGTCCTAACACATGGCTCCCATGGGACAACAGTCAACCCCTATAGCCATTTGGGGCAGCAGTGACTAAGGCATCACAGTCCAGCCTGCAGGGTCTGGCCAGCCACCACATGGCACTCTCTGGGGGCAAAAAGTCCTTGAAGAGGGGGGCTGCTCTGGTGAGGAGAAAGATGATGACTTGGGAAGGATGGAGGCCTGCTCCGTATGGGGCAAAAAGGTCTATAGGCAACCAAGTTTTGCTATAGCTGTTGTTTGTGGAACAAGCACATTTATGACAAAGGAGACAGACAAAGGAGACAGCATGCAAAAAGTGTTTCCTTCACAGGACTCTCTCTCTTCACCTGTATGCACGTCAAAGACTCATGGTGCATGTGTATTCATTTTTCAGTTGGTTGGCTCAGTCTTGGGTTTGGGTCACTAGGTACCACTGAAATACAAACAGATGTTAATAAAATTGCAGCAGGAATGTTAGGCTTCATTCTTTGGTGCCCAAGAGATGGAGCCTAGAGCTTGCAATTTTCAGAGTCCTCCTGGGCATTCAGGTTTCCAGCTCCTCAGAGTCCTAATCTTCTTCTCAGCATTGCTACAATTTTCAGCTGTTTATCCTTGCAGGAAGCTGTTCTTCAGATATCCAGTATCCAGATACTCAGTATTTGTCCTGTGTCTTGCTTTGTGCTGTGGAAGATGAGATTTTGCAGCTGCTGGTTAGCAGACTTCATACTCCAACATCTTCATGCTTTAGCCATGGAGGTCATGATCTGAATTCTCAGTTGTCACTACTGATAGCAAATAAGGTAAGATTCACATGTTAAGCAATGAAGGTGCCTATAATTACAGTGTCTTGGAAAAACAATTGTGGTGGCAGCTACTGCAAACAAACTAGATAAAATCTAAAAGGCTAAATCACAGAATCACAGAATCACACAGATTGGAAAGGACCTCGGAGATCATCAGGTCCAACCCTTGATCCACTACCACTGTGGTTACTAGACTATGGCACTAAGTGCCACATCCAGTCTCATCCTACAAACCTCCAGGGATGGAGAATCCACCACCTCCCTGGGCAGCCCATTCCAATACCTGATTACCCTCTGTAAATAACTTCTTCCTAATATCTAACCTAAACCTCCCCCGGCAGAGCTTAAGACCATGCCCTCTTGTCCTGCTGCTGGTTGCCTAGGAGAAGAGACCAATGCCCACCTGGCTACAACCTCCTTTCAGGTAGTTGTAGAGAGTGATGAGGTCTAAATGAATGCTTGTGAGACACTGGATTTTTATATTAATTATTGGCTCAGACCAACTCAAGTGTGGAGAGGGGTGTGGGGGAAGGGACAGGTTGAATCTCAGAGAAGTGAGCTAATGCCTTGTCCCACATGGCAACCCCTGCTGGTGTCCTGGAGCAGTCCCAGAGCAGTTGTCAGTCAAAGGCAGCCTGGGAGCACACCTACACCATGCCTCCTGGAACCCCTGGCCCAGCCTCTGACTGGCTGGGACTTTAGTTTAAAGGGTAACATAAAACCAAAATAAAGCATTCCACAAAGCATTGACTCAGAACATGCTAACCCATACAACTTAGCAAAGTCCAACCTATTAAATCAGAGAAAAAGAGAAAATTATATAGCTACCACTGGAGAATCCTGTGCAAGTCCAGCTTCCACATGGCCAGATGGTAGGGCTCAACTGAAGACAGAGAGTACATGTTGCTGTTTTTATTGCTTTAGCCTCCCTGTGGCCACCCCTCCCAGGTGGCAGCTGGAAGGTTTTCTCCAGCTGCAGACGAAGGAGGACAAGAAAGGATTTCAAGTTTGGAAGCCAATGGAGGGTTTTGGTAAGTTGAGAAGGTATTTGGTCCAAATCCAGGTCCCTGAATAGAATAATATGGTGAGTAGGTAGGAATGGTCTGAGTTCTGGTGTATCTTTGATTCCCCTGAGGCAACCAGACTATTATGTAACAAAATTTTTATTGCATGTAATTCCCCCATGGTACACCCTGAATTCCTCCTTACCCTGACATTTGGATCCCTAGCATTGTAATAAGGACCGCCGCCCCCACCCCGAAACCTGGTTGGTGTGAGGGATGAGGGTGGCAATCTGGGTTATGTATTTTTGTTTAGGTTACAACAATACCTGGGCCTGTAAGATTACCAGCTCCAAAATGTAAGGTGGCCTAACTACTGAAAATGGGCCTGTCACTAAGGTTTGTACAAGGGATACAATCACACTGCACAATATCAATGGGCAACAGAGAATGTTGACTTTGCCATGCCGTTTTGAGAGCTCGCCTTACAAATCCAAGTCTAATGCTTGATATGTTGTTATTAAATAAGCAAGGAATATATGAAGTGTTGGACCACACCAAAGAAGAATGCTATATTAAGAGCCATGAGTGAAAGTGAAAGAAATCACTGACCAGTCTGCTGGACTACCCCAACAGAATTTTTACTGAACAGCTTGATTTCATGAACTCCCCATCACCACATCCTGGTTTACATCTTGCCTGCAATTTGGGACTCATGGGATGCGAAACAATTACTTGCATAGAGTGGAGTTTCTATATTGACTGAACTTTTGGTTTTGCTTATTGAAATAGCAATTGCCCACTACATGATTCCTCATACACTTGCCTCTTTCTCCTCTTATTTTTTACTCTTTAAATTTTTGCCAAGATCTCGTATTTTTTAAAATTTGCCAGTAAAGCACCCTCTGAGAAAACATGTGCAGCATTTCTCCTTTGCCCTCTGTCTTAAAATGTTAAAAGAACTGAAAGTTCTTCTAATGTGTGTAGAGGGTGGATGCTGTTGGAGCCTTGTATATTTGTAAAGTAAAGCTGTTTAGTGAGCTTTAGCTCAAGAGTTGGGGTCTTACAATGCTGAAAGATAAATACTCATGCATCTGGCATCCAGGGCTAAGCGTTGCTGTATCATATTTGAAATCGGTGGCTGGTGGGATTGAATTCTAAATAAGGTGTCATCAGCTAAATAAATCATTCTGCCAGCAACAGATTTAATGTTAAACCCCCTATTTCCTGGGGGTTTACACCTCATACTTGGATTGTCCATATGTCTATGCTGACCTATGCCTGTAGCAGTTTCCCACATGGTTCCTGAACCACAGGAACAGTGTGGGAGCAAGCTTTGGCCAAGGCCATTTCCAACAGGTAGTTTTCATTTGGCCATCCTGTTTTGGAGGGGAAGAGCATTTAGTAGTATATGACATGGGCTGTTCACTGCCTGCTGTCCTTAATAGCAGAAAATGGTCCTGGAAAATTTTGTATAGGAGTGTAGACATAGTCTCTGCTATCTATGGGAATTACACCTTTTCCTGTGGACTCCTGATACACTGCTAGAGTTTTTATTGTGCCTATTTATACAGACTCATAGAAAATAAACATGTCAGAAATCCTTTCTCTGCTGTCAGATTTGGCTGGAAGTGGCTAAGAGCTTCAAAGTTACTCGCAGGTGATGGACAGTGATGAGAAAGAGAATTCATAGACATGCAAATGTACACACACATTTGTGCATGAACATGTGCTTGCATAAAGGCTGCAATCACAAACCTTTCCTAAGGAAATCAGACTAGAAATGTGGTGGACAAACAAACTGGTCAAATCTGGTGGAGTGTGCTCCGTAATTCATCTTGGTGGTAAGCTGTAACCTGGAAACCTGACCTTTTGGAGCTCTACATTGCTCTGGCCCCTAGAATGACTTCAACTGAACTGAATTTTATGCACAAAAAGGCCACTAAGAACTAATGCATGCTTTTTGAACGCATTTGACATTGCATAGCAAGCAATCTATGACTGTGGCTGTGCACAGATGTGCATGAGCTGCCATTAAACCGGCTTGGGGTCTCTCACCAGTGTAGTAACCCGAAGCTCGACATATAGTAGAAGCCACTTAAGTGATGGGGTATATTCTTGTTTGGTAAGCTTGCCCTGAGCTAGTGCATATGTTAGCATATGCAAGGTGGCTCATCCAAGGTTGGATCAAGGACATTGCAGTATGTTAGAATGGCCTACCCAGACAGTGCTAGCACTCAGCACAGTCTAAAACTTGTGTGCTGTTGCTGTTCATTTCCAGCCTGAAATGCCCTTCTGCCCTTTGAAGTTGCAAAGAAAACCTTGAAAATATGATCTGTGCTAAACTTGGGTAGCAAATCCTCCTGAGTCTGCAAGCAACCGAACCAAAGGTTGCAAGCGGCAAGAAAATAGCTTGTACTTTCTGTACCACGAAATCTTCAAGAGGTCAACATTAGCAGGTTACATCTAGTCTCTTCAGTAGATATAGTTTACATTCACAGCCTGAACCTGCTGCTCATGCTTCCCTTGATATGCTATCCCTCCCTTCATCCTGTTCCCCCAATGCCTGAATGTGGAACTGTTGATATGCTATCAGCTGGGGGTGGTTTATTTATCCTGCACAAGGAAAAGAAAAAACATGTGCACTTTGTTTTTATACCTGCATTCTGAGGAATTTGCAAACAATCTGCACTGAAAAAGAAATGTTTACTCATGGATTTCCACAAGGACTCATAAAAATCCAGCTTCTTCATGGTTTGGATGGTGATTATGAATTTTTTCTCGCTTATCAGCAATCAACAGAAGATCAAAGTGGCAGCCTTAAAGACAGTGTGTTTTAGATAGCAAGGGTACAAGACATTACAGGCTGTCAAGATGGTATTGTTCTGGGCTGTCAAAATTAAAGACAATTTATGCATTGTAAGGGCAGACTAAAATCAAGGCCTTGCAACTGCTGAAGAGCCTAAACATTATAGTAGTCTAGCTGCTAGAAATATCTCATTGACTGAATGTTAATGCATTTGTGGGCTTTTCAGGAGTGCACATTGAGGGCAGCAGAAAATGGAATGGAGTTTAATCTGGAAGGAGACAAGAAAATTATGTCTTTCTCTGTTAGAATCAAAGCCAAGGAGAATTTGGACACTTTCCATTACTTAGAACTGACTAAGCCTCTCTTTTGAATTTAGTGTAGTGTCTATTGCAGAGATGCCAGCAAAGCTATCCATCAAATGCTGGGAGCGAAACAACACAGGTGCTCTCCTGACCCAGCTATTTATAGGAAAGGCTTGCAATTGCATGTGATACAAATGCCCTCGTTGTGTTTTTGCATTTCAGAGCTCTAAGTCCACCTCTTGGCTGAAAACACAGCTCAAAAATTATAATTGGCTACCAGTTGTAGCTGTTTAGCAAAGCTGAAAAAGCAGGAATTAAATTTAGCTACAGGAGACTGGGAAAGGAGAAGTAAATTTGTGAATCTTTGTAGAAAACATGCTGGTTTGAGAGAAAGATGGAAGGGCACCAAAGCATTTGCATGGTATGTTAGTTAAAGTATAATAATATTTTATCAAAACCTGTACATCCAGCCATATGCATTTTAGGATGCGGAAAGTGCTATGGCTTCTAGATACAGACCAGGAATTGGATTGGCACATATTTCACTAAACTGCCCAGAAATTTTCTATTTTTTCTCCTGATCCTGAGGGAATCCCAGGTAAACTGGTTTTTTTTTCTAAGATGATTAATGTTGCTGTATGTTTCTGAAAGTTCTCATAATTTGTTAATTCTTAAGGCTAAAAATTATAATAAGTATGAGAAGCATCTGGGATTAAATCAGAAACATTTGCAGCATACTGAAGGAATCATTTAGAGCTTTGCATAATGATATTAACGTCTTGCTTCTTTTCTCAACGTGACTGCTATTGTTTCAGTTTCCATAATAATTGTTTCAATATGTTTTTAAAATAAGTCCAAACAGATTGCAAAGCCAGCAAAAAATTAAGCAGTTTCAGAATTTTAGCTCTCTCAGAAATCTTTCAGCAATTCTGCTAAGACTGATGTGCAAACACATTGACCTACTTTGGCAGAGATCTCTGCGAGAGTCTTACAGCACTCAGAGTCTCTCCACTCTATTGTTAGTTCTTTCTAAATGCTTTAAGCAAGTGATTGATTGGTTAGAAAGTCACATAATCAGCTGTTAAATTGCTGGTCGACAAAAAAAGAGTCCATATTTATAAAATAAATAAATTTTAAAAACCCAAACACTGTCCCTATTCTGTGCTGTGAGAGGGGTTGTGCTTGTTCAAAGGCAGCAAGCTCTATGCCAACTACCTGCTCACCTGAGAAGTTGCTAGAAAAGACAGCATAAACAAAGGGTGTGGACAACAAATCCCAGGACATTCAGTTTTGTGGGAATACTAGAAATCTTACAGCCTCTGCCTCAGCTGATCTAAGGAAACATAAAGAGTTTAAACGGAAAGAGTGTCAATTTAGATAAGGTATTCAGAAAAAAATTCTTTACTGTGAGGGTGGTGAGGCACTGGCATGAGGTTGCCCAGAGAAGCTGTGGATGCCACATCCCTGGCAGTGTTCAGGGCCAGGTTGGATGGGTCTTTGAGCCACCTGGACTAGTGGAAGATGTCTCTGCCTAATCCTTCCCCTCTGGGGTTTGGAACTAGATGATCTTGATGGTCCCTTCCAACCCAAACCATTCTATGACTCTATGAAATCATATCCCAGCAGTACTCCATTCTGTCCTGTGCAAAACCGCATCTTTCAGAAAGGAAAGAAAGCTTCAGGGAGCTAATAAGGTGACTGTAACTAAGCCGAACTTTTGGTTGTAACATGCTACAGACAGCATTTAATCCTGTGCCTCTGATTTTGAGTGAGCCCAGTACCTAGAAATGTTACTATGGGGAAGCAATGATCACTGGCACTCTGCTGATGAAAGGCTTTTTTTACAGAGCAGAAGTGCCCCTGCCAGCGGGATGTCCGGGAGCACTGCCCTAGCACTGTTCCTATAAATAATGTGCTGTGACCATTCTACTCCTCTTGCTGAACAGCATGGTAGAAAATGAAAGCCCTACATCTAATATACTATTTTAACCTACTTTCCAAGTATTTTAAATATCTGTGAGTGCATATTTCTCCCATTTTTTTCTCTGAACCCCACCAATTATATATATTTCTGAGCAATATGGGATTTTTAGTGTATTTGACAAAAAGGTAGAGGTCTCAAGCACCTTTAATTTGTACACATTTGGTGGAGTAGAGAAGAAATGTTGTAGTGTAACTTTTACTCCTAATATGACATAAGGAAGAAGTGTGTAAGAGAAAGGGGAGAGAAGCTATTTTGCATAAAAGCCCTACAGTCATAGCTCTCCTGAATTTCACAGACACACAGTCCCAGGGAGCCAGGCTCTCCTAGTCCTGCTGCAAAGCAGCTTGCCACCCTGCATGGCAGCAGCTGCAGAGGGAGGTTCTATAGCAATTACTAATACAACAGCATATGTGATGATGATTTTATAATACTGATGTAAGGTAGGTGGGGAGGTGACACATAAAGCCTCACACCTATCATGACATTGTAACATCTCTATGGAAAGCCAGCACCAGTCATTCACAAATCCAGCAGTTGTCAAAATGCTCTGTATGTAATTCTCTGTCTGATAAGCAATGTGTACATTGCTATGACACTATCGAAAGTTCCCCATGCAAGTCATGCCATCTGGGAAGGGCAGTCTCATTCTGGAGCAGGAAGGTAAGCCTGGCACTGGCTGTACATCCCATGTCCAGACCATTTTTAAAGCACACTTAAATGCTTGCAAAAATTTTGCAATATTGTCCCTTAGTACCTTAGTAGAAGAAAGAGTTCTGTGAACTCTAAGGTTCATTGGCACACAGTGAAACCCTGATACTGTGGGGTGCAATAGCAGTTTGGGAAGATTGCGGTACCAAACAGAACAATGTCTCAGAAACCAGCTGCTCACAAGTTCTGGCCTGGCATCCTGTGGTTAACATCATACTTCAAAGAAAGTTTAAGTAACAGCTTGGGCATAGGCAGCTGTCAAGCACAATTTAAGTTCCTGCGTGGTTTTTTGTTTGGTTTTTTTTTAAAATGCTTTCCTTCCATGGCAATGTTTCCAATTCATAATCAAAGGTGAAAACCTTTTCTTAGAAATAGCAAAACTGATTTCCTTTAGAGTGTGTCCAAAGCATCTGAAACAGATTTGAGTGAATCTGTTGGGGTGTGGCATTTTTTTTTTTTTCTCTGATGGAACCGAGCCAAACAAAGACATATTTTCAGGCAGAGCCTGTGGGTACCTTCAGGTCCTGAGCAGTTCATCAATCCCAAGATCCATCTGCTATCAGAAAAGTCAGTGTAAGAGCTTGACTTGTTTTATGCAGGAGAGGTACACAGAAGTCTTCTGTCTGGTTTATCTAGTGTGTCTCTGTGAGGGGCAAGCAGTAAAATGACATCCCATAGCTCTGAGAAATATATACCATCATATTGTATGTTCACAGTGTTTATGATGAAATACACAGACCGAGAAATGCAGGATTTGGAAAAAAAATACTAACATTGGTTCCTTGAAGTACTGAAACAGCACAAGATAAGCTTATCAAACGAAAGCCTAGCTCCACTGAAATCAGTAGGAGTTTTGTTTGGGCTTTCAGAAAAACAATAACTTCACTGTAAACTAGTTTATAACTTTCACTTGGTAGGGACTACAAAGTGAAATTATATCCCTGTACAGTAGACAGGTATTTGCCAACTATTTTGGGTTGGGAACAGAAAGAAATAAAATTTGCTCTCTTCTTTCCTTTCAGTCTTCTAATTAATTTCTCCTTAGTTCTACACTATCTTCTTTTGCTGCAAAGAGCAGACGTTGAATTGGATTGTGTGTGTTGACAGTCCCGGCTTGAGCCTTCCCGCGGGTTGGCTGGGATTTAACAATACATTTTTTCCCATGGTGTTTTCTGTCACATATTTTTTTAAACAAACACTGTTCTGTCAGCTATAGAGGACACAAGAAAAGATGTGCTGTAAAACAGCAAACAAAAGGCAATTTCAGGTTTAGGGTTTGCAAGATTATATAATTATACTGGCAACTCTCCTTGTCTGTAATCTCTTTATAAAATGTATATTCAACTTATTAAATGTGCTATTCAAAGGAATAAAGGCAATTAAGGGTCATTTCATTAAAAAGAATGACTCAACTTACCTTTGGCCACAGAAGCATAAGCTATGCTCACATTTTACAGAGTCACTGCAAACAGATGTGGACTTTGGCTTCAGTCTAGAGGAAATGAACACCTGAAAATGAGCCCAGCTGAGCATCTACTTGCTGCCACATTAGCTGTGAAAATTCTGATGAACATGCAGAGCCATGTGATGTCACATGGCAAATATTTGGTGCCATCACACGTACTGTGGTTCTTCCTGTTCAGGTAACTCATTTTTCTGAGAGAATAGCCT
Organism: Oxyruncus cristatus; assembly: GCA_013399855.1. Lineage (NCBI taxonomy): Eukaryota > Metazoa > Chordata > Aves > Passeriformes > Cotingidae > Oxyruncus > Oxyruncus cristatus. The sequence goes on along the minus strand of VXAY01004719.1, from coordinate 1,190,272 downwards.
AATGGTGCGACTGCTGTTGACACCGCTGGTCTGAGTTTGTTCCCTTTGAAATCAATGATATAATTTCTATTGTCTTGAACAGAAGCAGTATGGGGCCAGGAAGCCATAGAGCTAAAACATCACATACTGCTTTGAAAGTTAAGGAAGCGTTAAGGTCAGAATAATAACTTTCATTAAGTATGACAAAAATCAATACCATTTGCAATGTCCAGCTATTCAGCTTGTTGTACATGCAGATTGTCTGCATCTGGTTATCACACTTCATAATCCCAGCCTGGCACTGATTGAAAAAGTGCTTTACAAAACATACAGCCCAGGGCAGAAGACTCCATAAAGTCAATGTTTTCACTGCTTTCCTTATTGATGTAACAACCCTCTTGTCATGTAGATTTTCTTTTCTTCTTCTTTTTTTTTTTTTTTTAAAAAAAAAGAGGTGAAAAATAGATGATAACTTAATGCAGTGCTTGCTGGTTGTCCATGCAGAGGCATAAACTTGATCCAGGATCTGGAATACAGCCAAGAAAACTGCTGAGAAGATGGATCCTTCGTATCACATGCTGAAGGTCATTGTGGGACCCATTGCAGACTTGTCTGTGGGCTCTGGCTCCATCTCTGTAGGCACCAGTGTCTCCCTCTATAGGAACCACTATGTTAGACACCAGGAATCAGTACTATCAGCTCTTCCAGTGGGAGAGAGGTACTTGCAATTAAAAACTGCAGATATGGTGGGTGTTACAAAATAAAAAAGAGATGGGGCAGTGGATGAAGGAACTGTCCTGAAAGAAGCACTTGGATTCCTGCCACCCCAAAGACCTACCTGAAACAAGCAAAAAAAATTTGGAACAGAGCTGAATCAAGCCATACTCCAACAGGTCTCTCTGTTGAGGTGGTAGCAGTGCATATCTTGTTGCTGGTCCATTAGCTTGCATGCTGCTCTGATTACTGATGGTATCAACATTTATTTCAGGATAGTGTGCATGCAGGGAGGAGGAAGAGTGATTTTCCTTCCTGCAACTTGCAGGAACACTCTGGGTCTTGATATTCCTGTACTGCAATCCATTACTTCCAGAAGAAACACTGGACTTATTCACAAGCATTTGCTCTTGGGCTTGCGGATTAAAGGTGGCTTGCAGGTCCCTACGCTTTGGCCTGTTTCTTAGAAGGAAAGTGGCACAGTGCCTGCTGTAGACTAAGCACATGTGCAGGACTGATGCAACTGCCACTGGGCTGCAAAGGACAGACTGGCCAGGATGGAGCTGGCCCCTCCAGCAGCAGCAGTTGTCCCTGCAACTCCATTTCTGATTGCATGGCAGCAACCACAATCTCACCTCATCTTTCTCCTCCCCACCTGCAGCACCCCAGACCTGACCCCTAGGGCTGATCAGGAGAAGGTGAGGGTTGCTGGAGATGCAGGGGGAGAAGGTCAAGCAGCTCCGGGTATGGATTCAGGAAGGAGAGGGCGCATCGCAGAGTGGGGATGAACAATCCCAAATCCCAGGTCCAGCTGTTGGCTTCTGAAGTCAGACTCTTCCCTTGTCAGGAAGGTTGGCAATGGACGTCATTGTTCAATTAACTAGGAAAACCTAGTTAAACACAAGTGATGAGAAAAGCCTGGGGGGAGGAGGTCAAAAGGAGGAACAAACTTCTTAAACTTATTGGGCAAAGCCTGACTGGCAGTTTCCCTGCCTGGCCCAATGTAAGGGAAAAGGTGCAATACGTCCATCTCCTTCCAGAGGTCACGTTCTTAAATAGTCTTTTGAAAGGATTTACACAAGCTGAATAGCCATATTTTATTTCTCTAACAATACTAGTATTTGTAACCAACTGCCATAAAACCCGCAGTATAAAATACTGTGGCACACTACTCGGGATTCCTCACAGCAGTGAGTGTCCACGCAAGCTGGTTATGTTTTTATGTGCCAGGAGCCTGCTTGCTGCAGGAGGTATTAAGTTACAGCGAACATAATGAAATGTTATAATGTATGAGCCTGGACGGATGGGTCATTTCCAAGCAGACATCCCATCAGCAGCAGGATTAGGGCTTCTAACAGGCACGATGTCACAGGGCCTTTTTGCTCTCCTGAGCTTTTAGGTTAAGTAACTTTTTAATTGCTTCTTCCCCAGGCACATCAGAAATTTCGTAGTGCGTATGTCTCTTAGCTGAATGAGGTTGGTACTTGGCCAGCCTTGGTCACTGAATTTTATTGAAGAAACTTCATGCTGTTTGCTGCAGTAAGTGCCTCACAGAAGGGTGATCATTGCTGAAATATATTATGTAATAGAGGAGTTATCATTCAAGCACTGTTTTCAATAAAGATGACTGAACAAGCATGGCTACAACAGTGGCCTAAATATAAAAACCCATCTGTTCCAAGTTTCTCTTTTTCTACCTGGTGTCATAAATTATGAGATGGAGTGTAACATTTATTTTACAGACCAGAAGAAAATTAGCCTAACTAGTAGTATTCATTATTAAAAGCCCCCCCACCAGTTTACATTCTTTACTCAAAAAACAAACCAACAAAAACAAAACAAAACAAAAAAACCCCAAACCAAAGATATCTGTTATTCGTTGGTCCCATCAGCATTATGTACTGTCTGACCATGCAGCACAGCTTGTTGCTGACTCTTTGGTTATAAGAAGACTTTCTTAGTAGGTGGAAAATTCCTTTGCACCTCAATCTAGAGGAGTTCAAGCCCCCACTGTCTACATCACAGGAGACAACACAGGTGGTCCAGTGTTTGTTCTTGCTGAATATAAATGACTCTGCAACACAGGTTCATGGAAGCAAGACAAGGATGACTTTAAGGCTCAGGTTTTAGGAACAGAGGATGTTGGGACTCCTTTTTCACTTTACCCAGAATTAAATGCAATGCTGTCCTGGGATCAAGGACCTGAACCTCAGGCTCTCCTTTCCTGTGCAAGTTCTTTGCTTACTGGTGTTATTAAGAACATACCTCCATGAGTTATGGCATTTCTAATGTAATCAGCAGAAACAGACTATTTTCTTAAGGTCATTAGTTGCAATAGAGCCCAAATATTCAATGGTTTTGGGCATATGTTCATTTAAGATAGAAGTAGTATTTATTGAATTACACCTCTCCTAATTCTGGCTCATAAAAAGTGAACATTCAGTTCTGAATTTGAGAAAATCAACAGCTTTGTAGCCTAAATATAAGCCAGACTTTTATCCATGATGTTGACCAGAGCATTTTCCACTAGCTTTGGTACAAACCCAGAACTACTCAGTTAAGATGCAGTGATTTATAGTAGAGGTGATTTACACAGTTTTAACCAATACCTGTCTCCGTCTCAGTATGCCACACATCTGAACAAATGTTACTGAAACACTGTTCTGCAGGAGGCTGAATAACCTCTCTTCCAGCCAGAGGTCCAGCCCGCTGCTCGCTGCAGTCTCCGAGAAGTTTTCCATGGCTTCAGGATGCACTGGAGTTGGCTCAGAGTCTGTTCCTTTTAAGCAGCAAACTGGTTTAGCTAGCACAACCAGCGCTTTGCAGACAACTCAGCAATTACGGGATCATATAGCTACAGTAAGAGACTGAGCTGCAAATTACTGTAATTATGAATATTTCTGTTGCAAGGCAAATTTACAGCCAGATATGTCATGTCAAAATTATTTTATTTTGTGGGTAATTCTAATTTTGCAATACATTTCTAGAACTTAATTTTCCTGTTAAACAGCATTTTAATTTGAAGAGCCTATTACAGTGGTTATGGTGGATTATTGTTAGAATTTGGAGGCAGATTATGAAATGCAAACATGCTAAATCCTGATCCCAGACACAATAGCACAGTTGGGAATGGTGATTAATGTCTTTATAAGGGTATTGGACAGTGTCTCAGAAAAGGCTGAGTTGTCTCCAGTTCCTCTTATATACCCAGATAAGGCTCCCTCTGCAGTAAAAGGGGAGAGACAAGCACCTCCAGAGAGCTCTGCTTTTGAGGGTGTTCATCTCAGAAAACAGAAGGAATATGGGGTGAGAGAGCTCCCAACATGTGTACCTGGTTTTAATGCCAAAAGCAAAGCAGTGGGTCTTTTTTATGACTTCGAGTAAGTCACTTTATCTCCCAGTACTCTTTTTTTATTTAGTTCTTCACCTGTACAGAGGAAAATACAGAGAGGTTTTGGGAGGATATATTCACTGATGGCATTTAGGTTCCCAGAAACTTTGTTAAAATGGTCTTGTTCATTAATAAGGTGACAATTTCCCAATCATTTGTTTATCACAACCTAATGTTAGGTAATCTACATCACTGCTACCACCTCTGACCTTAACTCCATTTTGAAAGCAATACAGGCCGCAAAGTGGCAATTTCCACAGCTTTAAGTCTTGTGGAACATATCCAGGTTCCAGCCATGAGACCAGTTTTTAAGTAGACTTCCCTATTTCCAAAACTTCCCTATTTCCTCCTTAAGGAGGCTTAAGGCACTGCCCAAATGTTACTGAAGGTGATGTGCAGCACAGCACAGCCTGTCTTCAGGGGATGGCATGAATGAGTTCGTGGCCTTTCCCTGCCCGGTCTCTGACTGACATCAGGCAAGTGCAGCTGCTTCACCCGGCTCTGCGCTCGGCACAAGGCTGTGACCCAGTGCCAGTGGAAAGAGCTGCGACCTGGGGCTGCCAAAAGCAGGAATGACCTGTTCACCTTTGTCTTCGTATCTAGTTACATTAGGCTCCTTCTCAGGAGGAAGCCAAAACACAACCCCCTCTCTTGCCAGCTTGTTCCTTAGCAGTTAACGGGACAGGCTCGACCCTGATTCCCCCGTAGCTGCCTCCCCTTTTGATTGCAGGGGGCTTGAGGCATGCATGGCATGCAGGGCCAGGCTCTTGGCCAGTCCCAGGTGGAACTAATGACCTGGGCTGTTTTTTTCAAGGAACAGCTGCAGGCTGGGGCCATAGCTGGGAGTTGGCTATGTTGTGTTCCCGGGGCTTGAACTGCCGAGATGTGAGCAACAGGTGCTGTGATCTTTCAGCCCCCTGACCTGGTGATAGAGGGTGATTTGGCCCTGTATATCTAAAAGTTTTGGTCTCAGCAGTCATCACTGTGATACTCAGGAACTCCCAGGTCTAATAGCCTGTCCCTGAGAAATAAAAACTTTCCCTCCTTTGTTTGTTGCAGAGGTAGCTGGTAAAGATGGGGGCTGGGGGGAAGTCTGTTTTTCTGCTGGCTCAGGTGTCTGGCAGAATTTCTCTTCTAAATTTCAGGTGCCTGCAGATAGATCCAGAGCATGATAGTGAAGACTCACACTGAGATATGTAGCCATTTCATAGAGCAGCCTCACTCACCACCTTACTAGTTCACAGCTACTTCCTGCAGCTTGTGCTGTGCTCCAGATTATTTTCACATACCTCATCTAGACTTTACAGTCAGTGGTGAGGCACTGACTCTGACCAAATGGTCTGCAATGGGATTTTCTCTCTGTAAAGTGTTTGTCCCCAGGCCAATACTAATGAAGCTTTCCTGCCAATGGCTGTACAGCCAGTCTTCCCGTCCAAAGGCATTACCTTACCAACAAACCGGTGGGTGCCACTGAACACATCCTGTTTCTGAGGTGCCATTAGCAGGATCCTGCCCTGAGCCTTTATTTTAGAAAAGTTTTTTAGTCTTTTCATTCCCAAATGCAGAAGTATCCAGGAAGCTTCTCAGTGGAAATGGCCTGTGCTGGGTCTCTCTTGCCTACACACTTTTCAGAGATCTGTTTTGTTCCAGCAGGAATATGTGAGACCCTTGTGACCAGGCTGCTGGAGACAGAGGGCTCTAGCGAGTGTAGTGGTGACTGGAAAGAAAGTACTTTTCAGACACTGAAAACGTCTTAATGGAGAGAAGAGAGTAAAATGGTATAACAAAATACTGAGATGTCATTAACTTCTGCATTATGTCACAGCCAAATTGCTTAACACCAACATCGTGTACGGTGTGGCCTTGCAAACATCCCCTCCAATGAAGCTAATTCCCGTCAGCTTGACGGCTGAGACCCGATAGTCCCCTTAGTGAGGTATCAATTATTTATTCTCTGCACTCCAAAAGTCAGTGGGTCCCTTTGATATGCCAGATGACTGTTAAATTAGCTGCTGAAGGGCTACTGCTGCTTTTCAAGCTCCAGCCTCAGCTAGAGACATTTCCACCTCATTGCTCCTTATCTCACTCATTTCCTCATCCAGCAAAGCCGATTTAAGTGATTACCGCCGGGGCTGCTCCTTCCCACCTCCACACTGCAATTCACTGTCCCGCACCTCTGCCAGTGCAGTTGTTTCGTGAGGGAAACCAGTAAATCAAGTCACTGAAATGTTAGTGCTCTTCCATGGGATGCTATCAGTGATTTCATCCAGCAGCTGGTTGTCCCAATATTTCCTCCTGATGTTCCTCTGCGTAGGCCTTTTTAGACACCTTTTTAGAGGTGTCCTTCTGCAGCCAAGGAGGTCCACTCAAACCACCAGGCAGGGCACAGATCCAGCATAACTGTTGTCTTTCTTTCTCATATATGGCAAACTAGATTAAATTCCTCATTAAATTCACTAACAATTTAACTCAGAATTAATGTAAATAGCCAATTTAAAATAAGCCCAAAGGAGATATTTAAATACACATTTACTGGTCATTTATATTCTATTACATTACGTTAGGCTGGAAGATCCATCTGTTATTTAGCTTACCGAAGACTTCTTATTAAATAAAATTGTAACAGTTGTTATAATGCAGAATTTGTTCATGATGGTTGATAGCCAAATATTTGAGTTACCTTTAAGAGTAAAGATAAAAAGAGTAAGATTAAAAAATAATGTGTGATGTCTTGTGAAATAAACATTCCCTTTATTTCCTTTGAAAATGTGAGGTGAAAACCTATACATTTTTCAAATTTTAGAAGTGTAAATGAGATCAGTCTTCTTGTTTTTGTCTCAGCCCTCACTTTTGCAGTGATAGATATCATGGTAGCTATTTTAGGTGTATAAAAATTATTAATCTAAGGATGTGTCTGCAATGGAGTTTTTGTTTGCATTGGGAAAGTGTTTCTGAAATACATCCCCCAGACACCTTCACTTTCCGTGCTAGGGTTTGCATCACGGTGTAGTCTCAGAGGCACCAGCCGGCTCCCTAGTTGATAAAACTCAATGGAAAGATGTGCCCTAGGGACACATCTGGTGCACTGATGTGATGGGACAAGAATGAGACCAGTGTGTATATCATGTACACATCACGTTTTCAGCATCTGATCCTGTTGCACTGAACTACTTGTTTAATTTGTACATGGCCTAAGTCAATGCTAATCATCAAAGCTCGCCTTCCATTGTGGAGATGTCTGGGTACATCCTAGTTAAGTAATTTAGAAAACTCACTTCTTTGTAGTTCAGTTTAGAGAAGGTGACTGCATCCCAGGCATGCATCTGTCTATAATTCTATCAACCTACCTACCGGTTGGGACCATGCCTGCGGAGGCAGCTTGACCTGCTTTCAGACTCCAAAAAGTGCTTTCGCAAAACATGTGTCTGCACATAAGAATCTCTGCTCTGCAAAGTGGAGTTGCAGCACATGAGTCCTGTTGCTCTTGCATCCTGGGAATGCCCAGAAACCTGCTTTCTGGCATGGCATGACGTGTTGGCACGAAAAGTAGGTAGGACTCGGGACTTGAGCAGAAACACCTCCTAATGATGCTGTGTGCGCTGGAAAGTCATTTCTGGAACCCAAACTATGTAAATAGTGTCTTCTACTGACCTCTTTCTCCCCTCTCAACTCCCAGCCTTATAAATAACTCTTACTTCCATCTTCAGGATTTTTCCAGGGCCATGCTGAGGCTTTTGGTCTGCCTATTTTTAGCTTTGCATTTATTGACAGTGGTTTCCTCCTTCTCTGCCTAGTCAGGCCACAACCTAGAAAACAGAAAGGTTATTTGATTCTGAAATTGGCTGTCCAGGGATGGATCTGTATAATTTCTGAAGACAGAAAGAGAGGTCATGGTTTCTTTCCATCACAACAGGCATATACATCCTCTGCAAGTCACTAGGGGAGCCACGTGCTGTCTGCCTTCACAAACTTCCTGAGAGCCAGAAATGTGCTCTCTGATATCAAAACACAATCAATCATCTCTGTGGAAGCCAGCAGTGAAGGCTGTCATCTACATAACTTAGGAGTAGAAGGGCAAGATGCAATTTAGATCACTCCAGTGAAAAATGTTGTCACTTAATGCATAGGAAAACTGCTAGATTTTAATAATATAGATAATTTTCCCCATTTCTCAGCAGGCAGCATGGAATAACTAGCCTTGAACTGTGCACATAAACTAGATGTAAAATGGCTATTTGGGCAAATTTCTTGCCATGTGTTTGGATGTAGTGAGTGGTAGACTGTATGGGATCGTGCCAATTTAGTGTATTTGAGAACTGCAAACAAACTTGTGAAGCTGAGTGGTATGCCCGTACAAGTTATGAAGGTTAAGGGTAGACATAGAACTAAACAGATCCTGTAAAATGTTCCTTTTTCTGATGTCCTGTTTTATTCCCATTTAACAAAAAAAGAGGTAAAAAGCCTCGAACCACAGCATTTTTAACAGCAGATTTTCTTAGGGTACTCCTTTCTTGTGGGATAATAATGCAGAAAAACTGGAAAACAGTGATAATGTCACTTTATGCCATAAAAAGATAACTATTTGCCAAACATAATCATACGAATGTTTATGTTTCCTTGATGTTCTGGTTCAGACACAGAATTTCAGAGAAATCCAACAAGAGAGCTCAAATGACAGAAAAAGCTGCAAATTGCGATGAAAATTGATTTTTCAGAGGTACGTGACATAAGACTCAGTTTCCAGAGATGTGCTTAAAGTGGGACACATGATTAAAGAACTTGCTGAATCAGAGATTTTGTGTACAAAAGACCAGTTATGCAGCTAACAGGCTGTGCAAATAGACTGTGATTTCCTCGTGCAGTTGTAACTACATACAGAGGAGCTGTGCATTTCACTGCTGCTACAACTTAGAGGAACACCACCTGGGAAAACACAACACATAGCACGGCAGTAGCTTCAAAGATTTTCAACTGTGAGTTGAATTTTAACTTCTACCTTACCTCCACAGGTAAGATCTGCCCTTGAAAAGCCAGTAGGTTAGATGTGGTCTGTGGTAGATTGATTCTCCAGGACCTGAAGTGACTCAGACACTTGATCTGAGGGAGTAATTGATAGCAGTGATAGGTTGCCATCTAATCTTTGGACCAGCAAGAAGATGAGAATGATAGCACAGTTTATGGGTGAGTTTCAAGGCTGATACTTGCCAACAGAGGAGTGCCAGGATGGCTTTTGTCCAAGATCATGGTGGAGAACATGCTCCAGCCTCTCCCAGACACTGCTCTGTTTCTTTTCTCATCCCTGTCTTCTTGTCCTGGTCTCCTAACCTTTCCGACCTTTCCTATTTTCCAGCCTATGAGCTGTCTATACTTCACCCAGGCTCTCCTCCAAGTCTTAGTGCAGTCTCTGCAGCACCCCAGCTGTCAGAGCCAGTGGCTTTGCCTCAGTCACAGTCTTTGTTCCTCTTTCCCTTCCTCTCCTCGTGAAGCTCCTCGTTCTCAGACTCTTTTGCCATGACTTTCCATATTTTTGCCAGTGCTTGTTTCCTCTGCCTTTGAGGTGGCCACCTCCTTCTCCATGCATCCTGGCCTCCAGGCAGGGGAAAGTCAAAAGGCCAGGATAAGACAGGTCCCATGGCCTCCATTTGTGCACTGAGGGCCACCCTGGCCACCAGCAGCAAATCATGGGGACAGTGAGGATTGACCTGCAGCCCCAAGTCGGATCCAGCCTGTGGGGTTGATGTCTCTGCAGAAGTTTTGGTACATGAAAGCTTGTGAAAAAGTGAAACATGCTTAAAGCAAGTGAGACCACAGACAAATTTAACAGCCACAGTCAGGCAAGATGAAGACCAAACCATCATCTCCCCCACAAATGAGTCTGTGAGAATAAACTGATTAATAACCGCAACACAGAAGGGACCACAAGGAAAGGAGCAAATCTGCCTCTTAGAAAAACTTGGATAATGTGTGGTCTGTGGGCCAGTGGGCTGTGCATTGGATGATGATGAGAAACAAAACATGGAACAGCTGTTCACTTGGTGGACACCATCCTTTCTGTGCCACTCATCACAGTGACTGGAGAATATTGCAGCAATCTGTCTTTATGGTAATTCAGAGGAAGAAGTTAAAAATTTAGTTGGTGGGGGCAGGTTGTGTAAGGAGATGTAAGTACTCCTTTACCTATATTTAATGAAATCCAAAGGCTTCTTGCAAAGCTTCTAAACTATAAATTTCGCAGTCCACTTCCATACCTCTGTTTCCCAGGTGTATCCCACTGTGCAGCCTAGAGTTCCTTTAGCGTAGTTCTGTCTGCACGCACAGCATTGCATGGATTCAAAGCAGCACCTCCTGCCACGCCCACAAATGAACAGCTGGGGCAGACGACAAGGCAGACGTGTAAGACATTTGTGGTATGAAGTGCTACTGAATAAGCAAGCAGCTCTATACTGATCTGGCTTCTTTTTCCAGATGGTCACAGCGAGCAGCATCCTGCAGGGAGCATTATAATGGTCAGGTCCTGAGATGACAAAGGCTGAGTAAGTGTAATAATATCTGCAACTTGAAAGAAAGGGTTGTACAATGCTTGCCAAGAGCAGATGGCAAGATAGTGTTCTTAGCCACAACTGATACCGATCTACTAGCGGGAACCACAGATCTTTATTGCAAACATATCTTATGACAATTGATGCAATCCCTTAATCAAAGAGCCTTGACTGTTCCTCTAGTTAATTCCCCCATCCAGCCGGCATTACTGGGCAGTGTCTGGTATAAGGCTTAGCCACATAAGCAGCTCCTAGATTCCTATCTCGTGAAGATGCTGGCTTGTATCATGCATTACATCAGCCCAGTCAGATTAGATAGAGAAAGGGGCTTTATTCAGACTGCCTATCATCAGTGCCTCACGTAGATTCTGTGACTCTTAAAGGATCAAAGGACTGATGAGTGATCCAGGTCCCAGACGTCACGGCATCAAGAGACGCACTTGTGGCACAGAAATTAGGCATATCCTCTGCTGAAAGTGCCCACCAAGGCCACAGCAACTACTTGTCTTATACATCTTAACATAAACCGTGACTCAGATTTTCCACAAGGGTCTCCTCTGGGAAATTATGTGAGTTCAATATCGTGATGAGCTCAGAGTAGGTACGCAACCAGTACTGCAGGTCAGCTGATGAGGGGCAACTTGATCAGCTACTACAACTGCTTGCAGTCATGGACCTGTGACCTTAATCTAGACAAGGGAAACTATTTTAGCACAGATTAGCCAGCTAGAGCAAAGTTATCTCCTCATTAGCCTTCATTTCAGTCTGAGTCATACCTTTAAATATGCAATAATATATTAAAATTAATTTTTTTTATTAAGGTAAGCAGTTAGCACACACTGGCTAAAGGATTTTACAGTAATACCTTTTATCCTAAACTAAACAAGTACTCACCAGCCATAAGGAAATCACCCCAGTATTTTATTTTTCATTCATCCTAGCTTTCCTTTTTGCTATTTGTGCACTTTTCTTTCCCACAAGAAATTTTATACTTGCTCTGGAAAGCTGTTGCTCTCCAGCCTACCATACATAATACCAAGCCTGTGAAATTGGGTTTGCCCTTGACTGTTCACTCTGAAGTCAGCAAAAAAAGAGATAGGAAAGGTGAGGAGAGAAGGGAAGAAGAAGTGTTTTTAAAAGAGATACACCAGTGCTGTTTTAAAATCAGCTTTACCCTCTGTTTATAATGGGTAGGGTCAGGACATGAGGATGCACACTGAGATGGGGGAAAACAGTCCTCTCCATGGGGAAAGAGGAATCCCATGCAGAAGGACTGCTGGACCCAGGCTGACTCAATGGGCAACACCTTGATGTATGGACAGACAAGGTAACTGTGTGGCAGTCTGAACCTGTCCCTATAAATATGCCCCAGGCAATCTCCAAGCATCCCCCCAAATTCAAGCACATGTTAGAAAAATTCTGGTGGCCTCAGGGAGCGCCCAAGGCTCATGTCTGGTTTAAAGGTCAATTATGGGTGCTCGGAGCAACGTCAGGTTGATCATCCACCTCCTTTGGGCAGTGCTTGTTCCTCACTCAGCTCCTGTGCACACCACCAAACTTGCCCACTCAGCGCAACTCGTCTTTTGTAACATGAACTAAAATGCATTCATTTCTAAAACCTACAAACTAAAAGCAAATGCAACCTCTGAAATGCCAGTTGCACTTTTCATAGGGATGGCTTTTCCTCTTCTATCTGTATAGCTTTTCATCTTTACTGCTGAACGTTTATGCAAACCGTCAGGGCTGGGGGGTTTACTATTGCTGCTATTTTCTTTTCAAACAGAGGAAAACTTTATCCTTGCAGATCAGGTGTAAGCTCAAATGCTGTCTGTGCCACCAGAATCTGAATCCACCTCCGGGGCTGTGGGCAGGGCATTTGCCTTTCCCTTTCCTTAGTTCAGCAGTTCCTACAAACCCAAGTGCTTGTCTTTGATGCTCTGCACCCTGGTTTATTAAGATTCACAGACATTACTGTTGCAAACACCGGTGGGGATAGATGGAGTCTTCACGTACCATCTGAAAAATAACAAAGTGACATTGACTCAGAAAATGGAACGTAATACATCTAGGTGAAAACCAGCTGAAAGGCAGATGTTCAAGGGGATGAGAAACCTAGAAAGCCACAGCTCTGGAAGAGGGTCGGGAGTGGTGGAATGTGAAGGATGAGCTTTGCAAGGCAATGTGAAAGGAACTGCTGGGGGTGAGTTTAACCCGATAATACATTGGCAGACAGGGCGATGTCAGTGGTATATACTGGAGCCCGCTGCTTGGTCACTCATGCAGGATGCCAGACCATAAAGCTGGAAAGCACAGCAGGGTGAGGCATCCCTATGCTGGAGCCAGGCTGCAGTTTGCTTTCCCCTGAAGCTTTTCAGCATCATATACCCACACTCCAGAAGACCAAGTAATCCTGTCTTCACCCAGGTGTCTTCCCACATGCCCACTGCTGCTGTGCCACACAGTGACTCAGTTCTCTCCCAACAGTGGTAGCAGCAGAAGTGCTTCAACTGAACAAGTCCTCAGACTGGCCAGGTCTGCAAAAGCTCCTTTGTGCCTTGTTTTGCAACAAGAGAAATTCACTCAAATAACAAATCAGGAGGTGCCATTTCTAAATGTTGGTGTGCTGCAACACAGTTGTAGGCATCAAAAGGAATTTACCCATCTTTACAGCTATAGATTCAAGTTTAAAAATTACGTAGCTTATAGTTCAGTTACCTTAGGCTAACCTTTCAATATCTCTCTTGTGCTTCTTGAGAAAGTTGGAAAGTACACTTCAAAGGGACATTGATTTCAGTGGGACTCAAAGTAAAGCAGGTGCTCAGGAGGTGGGCCAAGGCAGGACCTATAATGTCTTCTTTGAACAGTAGGTCTGGTATGTTGTATTTCAAGTGTATTTTGAATGCAAACATATTTACCATTCCTTAGGATTTGTTCTGCACAAGGACAGATTCCCTTCACCCTTCTCAAATGGTGCAAAGAGAACTTTGCTAGTCAAAAACAGCTGGGGAAGCACTGGCCCCATGCAAGCAGACATCTTCCTCTGTTGCCTACTTCCCTCTCCTACACAACAAAGAAACCCAAACCATGTGCATGAGGTCTGCAGAAAGGCTCTTACACACTCCCTGTGCATAATCTCACACACTACAATTTTCTAGTGAAATCAAGCCACTGATGAACCTTTGTGACAGCTGTAGAAGTTAGAAAATTCCAGTGAATCCTAGCCTCACAGAGCTTCTGGCAGGTTCCCTTTGCTTCCTTCCATGAATCTGGGCTCCACGCAAGGGGCAAGTACCCTCATTTCCCAGGCCTATCTTAGCTCATTAAAAAAAAGCATTCTTGTGGCGTGATAGGAAAAAAAAAGAGGAAAACTGTACTAAAAGACAAGTCAAACGCGTATTTTGTCCCCCTCTTGCATCCAAAATATCATATAAAATGAATAAGAGATTTTACACTAAGATTCCTTTAATTTCTTTTTGCCAGAAGCTCAACGTAAGTCTCCTTCTCCCTGGTCTGCCCTGGTCGGTTCCCTCTCTTCACAGCTGAGGTTCTCGTGTGACACGAGCAACTCTCTGTGTCCAGATGTCTGGACATCTTCCCCAACATTTTCAACTTGTAAGGATGTTATAACAGCTTCCCTTACAGCCCTTCATCTACATCTGAACCCCTTTCTGTGCATTTTCTCATCCTCATGTTGATATTCCTAAAACTGCGTTGCTCATTTTGAAGAAGTTTTTGAATCATTTCCATTGCTAATCTACTTTCAAAAGCAGAACACATGGAAGATATTATGTATAAACATGGTTCAAGGCAGTTGGTGTAGCTACCTTTGATCTTATCTTTTTCCATACTTTCCTAGAGGAGTTTGGATAATGATGTCTTTCTGCTGGATGTTTTCTGAGATTTTTCATTTTTTTGTTGCATGATTTAGTTTTCTCCATAAAGATGGAATCCATGATTCTTACTCAAATTATTTTGATTTGCAGACATCTATCCTGTAACAGTGAAATAAAGAGTTAAAACCTGCCAAAGGCTCATTAATCTTCGCTGCTTTGTATTAACTTCTTTGCTGACAGGCAGGAAAGCTCTGGGCTCAACCATGTTTTGAAAAAAATCTGAAGATGATTCCATGTTGATAAACATTCAGTCCCAAGATGTTTGAATGAACAATGTCCTCTTTCTTATTCCCACCATGGTAAGCATATGTCCGGCTGTGTGGGGGTCTGAGCATCCCATGGCCCAGATTCCTTTCCTCACTTGCAATTGTTTTGCTGCATGACCTATCTTCGTCATTGGTCCCCACAGCCCTTATTGCTGTCGCCCTCCAGTCCTGGGAAAGGCACTTAACCTCTGTGAGATTCAATCCTGACCTCTGCAAGAGAAATTCCTTCAGAGCCTGACACAAGGAGTGCTCTGGAAGCTGGAAACGAGCTGTTTTTGCTCATTAATGGGAGCTCAAAGGAGTTAAAAATGGAGGAGTTAAAATGGCGTAGGGTCTCAAATAATCCTTCCCCTCATCTGAATCATTCCAGACTATCAAGCAGTGGCGCCTGCTACATGACATGCCTCTTTTCTGGCCCCTAATGAAGAACCTGATGGAGCCACACATCTCCTCACCACTCAGCAGCTGGCAGGGTCCCAAGCGGCAGGCAGCTGCTCACAAGGCATTTCAGATTTTTGCCCTGTGTTCTCCAACACCCAAATATTGGTGGGGAATATACAGAAAATTTTCTTATGCTTTCACTTATCCCAAAGCTTTGCAGGACAAGCCAAGCTCTTCACAAACTGTTCTGGTGGAACAGCACCTTCTGGTGTGCTATTCTGTAATGTGGATTAAACCCCAATTGCCTGCTCTTAAAATTTCAGAATTCCTGCATGAAGCCCTTCCCTACCACGAAGGAAGTTGTGTCTTCTATCTAAGGACTCTACAGCACACTGCTGCAGGTTTCATTTTAAAATGTCTCTTTCCTCCTCATAACCCCTCATGTTCTCTGAGACTTGTCTCTCCATCCACACAAGGAAGGCGGATTTACATGCCATAGTTTTGAACTCATTCATCTCCAAGAAGCAGACTGAATGCAAACAGCAATTACCTGAAAATAATTTTCTGTCAATAGTCTCAATTTCTGTATTTTATTGTGCCATGCACGGAAGTGCTTCTGCTTTCCCATTGAAGACTGAGGTGAATCAGCTGAGGGAGGGGAAGCACTTGTTTAATTTTAGCGCTTTAGTACATTTTGAAACTAGACACAAATACTTTTGTTGTGATTCCTCATATACAGGCTATTATTTATTCATTGCGCAGGGAGTCTTCTACAATGTGAATACATGGAGATACCTGACAGAATATTTCTTGAAAATTAGTCCATTACAATTTGTTACACTATCACACACCTTTAACGTCCTTTTTTAAAAGAGTTTATCAATTATGCCATCAAGAAACTCTCAGTTTCTTCTTAACAACCACTTACAGTAACAAGATAATGTTTTCTTTTTTGCTGGATGCCAAAATAAAAAGAGAAAATAATTTAGCTTTCCTTGCATCCCTTCTGTGTGAGCTATTTGGGCCCCTGCACAGTGTCCTAAAAAATATTTTCTGGTAATTCAACTTCTGGAACTGTAAGTGAATGAGGCCACTGAATCTGTGAGAGTGACACAATATTTTTGCTATTCAAGCAAAAGGAAAAAGTAGCATTAAGTATTTTAAGTGTCCACTGAGCCACAAAACATCAAAACAAGAGTGAAATCTCAAACAGAGGAACAGTTTTTGGGGGACAATGATGCTGCTGCCAGACAATTAACTGCCACATATGTGCAGACTTTTCTATTTCTATTGTCTTTCTCTTATTCTTTCCTGCTTTATTATCCAACTGCAACTGAATATCAAGGAAGCAGTCAGCCCCATCATAAGGCTAATATTGTGTTAGATGAAAGGTAGCCACAAAGAGGCTACCAGGGAATAAAAAACACTATGAAAAATAAAATCCCACAACAAATAGATTTTCTTCCTGCTTGAAATACAATGAAAGTGTTGCATTAGCAAATAATCCACTGGCTTACAAAGATGTGCCTCTTATAATTAGAGGTAGGAAAAAAACCCAGTATAAACCAACTTGAGGTCAATAAAGTACTACATTACATCTGGATGAAATTAAATCTCAGGGTCATAGTTTTTAAATTATGGAGCTTCTAATAAAAGTTAGTGGGATTTTTTAACTTTTATTACCTATTATATCTCAAAGAAGGAAAGACTCAACTTTCAGAGCATCTAATTTCAGCTTGCAATCTGCATATTCTGTGCTTTTCCATTTTCCTCCTGATTTTTCATAGTGTCTTTGAAAAGATAATTAAAATATATGAATTAGCAAAGAGTAAACATTATGACCAGAGAGCTCACCAAGAGGAAGATCTTTAAAACCACAAGACAGATGAGAAGTGCTACGTACACATGATAGCATTATTATTCTTTCCATTAGGCCATTTACTGCTCTTGATCTGTGACAGAGCTCCCACTGTTGTCAAATGAAGTCGTATGCATTGATCCAGGGGGAAGAAAATGCTTTTGTAGGAGGAAGATTTTTTTTACTTGCTCCTTGTGTGACAGAGAATTGATCCAAGCATAAATGCTTGAGCTGGGGAGTTGGGCATGGCAAAGTCAAGGCCGGATCCAAAGTGGGACTTGGGCACCTCTGGATAGAAGATGTGATACCCAAGGCTTGGGTGGCCACCTACCATCTCTGGTGGCCCACTCTAGGCAGTTCCCTTACCCACACAGGATGTTTAGGCACGGATTCACTGCCTGCAGCTAGGCTGGTGGGCTCAGGGCACAGGCTTGGGATTGTCCAAGGTAGAGGGAGGCAAGATGAAAGAGTTCAGGCAGAAGGATGGAAACTCTTTGTGTCATCAGCTCTCAGCAGCCCCATCTTCCTGCCAGTACAGATGGCAACCAGTGGCACACAGCCATGGTCCTGTACCCGGTGGAGCTGAGAGAGCTCTCCAAAAGATTCCAGCCCTTTTGGTGGTGACACTGCCCATGGTGAGAGCCAACATCCAAGGGACACCTCACTCCCCACGGTGAGGGCATTTAAGTCCCAGCTCCTCAGGAAAGGGAATCACCATAGTCCTCCTCTGCAAACTAAACCACTAATGGAAAGGGAGATGCAAAATTTTGACAGCCAGAAGGGAAGAGATCTATAATTCGTAGGCACTCAGGAAGTCCCTGTTCTCAGGAGTGTCTCTACATTTAACCTCCATCAGCCTTTACTTGTCTTGAAGAAGATGTGGACACCATGGCAGTGGTCGACCGAAGCCACTGATATTGGGGCAGGAGCACTCAGGGTCTGGGTCTGGTGCTGAGGAAGCTTCAAGGATAGGAGCTTGCGGAGGAGGTACCACAGTAGCTGTCGGCTGGAAGGGAAGGCTCCCCACATAAGCCTTTGGGATGCAGCAGTAAGGAGCACAGACCATATAACACTAAAAAGCACCAGATATCCCAAGCCCTTTAAAGACCAGTTACAGAAAACTCTAAACCTGGCACTGTGAAGAGGTGGATATGGACAAACCTGTAAGGGGGAATCACAGTGCAGCAGCACAGCACTGCCCCTCACAATATCCCTTGGGCTCCAGGGATTTTCAGGCCCAGCAAACTGTGTTAACCCCCTTTGCCCTTTGAGTCATGTCTGATTCATACTCATCCCCCACATGTAAAACATTTGTTTATTTCTGTAATATATTAAAATACAGTAACATTCCATACTTGGGGGGGGGAGCTTAGAGGGAAGGTAATGACTTACACATGTACTGTGCTACACTGGATCTTTTCCAGTATCATAAATAAGAGGGAAAGCAAGATTTTACAGCTCAGCCATTAATAAGAACAGTCCACTATCACATATGGAAAAACACTTTAGTCAGTAAAAGCTGACACAACACTGTTGGCATTTAGCTGTCCTGTATGAATCATCTTCATAGAATAAATTCCAAGAGAAAATATTATATCATTAGTTGATTTGTAACCTCATTGCAGGCAGCTGCAAATAAATTTTTGCATGGTGTGCTCTAAAACAGTCTAGCACAGCTCTAGAAATAATTCAATTAAAGTGTAGATACTGGTCAAACACATCTGTCAAGGGTTAAGCCTTCCAGGTATTCCTTTGCATTACCTACGGGTAACTCCTTTTTGCTTTTCCCCCCCTCTCCGTGCTAGGTTGTTTGCAGAAAACTGAACAAGCAGTTCACAGGAGGCAGTGCTCTTTTAAGAAATGGGCATAACTTGAAAATTCTTCATAGCATAAAAAAACCCAGCATCCTTGGGAAGCCACTTAAACACTGGCATGGAAGTAGTCTGAAATGAAGATTCAGCCACCATCCAGCTCCCAGGTTTGGGTTAGGATAATAGAATCATAGAATGGTCACTCTCACGTCTCTATTCCCCATTCCTGGATGGTAAAGCACCATCTTTTTTTTCATGTTTCTCCTGCTAGCAGAAGTGCTTTTCAAAAGTGCTCACACAAAATTTCTCTCTGGGCTTGTTCACGGACCATACTCTCCAGTCATCTTCCTTTGCAGTCTTGAGAAGCACCAAACCTGCTCTTGCTGCCCTGGGGCACCTATGGGATCACAGCTGGGAGCCTGTTGGAAGTAGGCTTCCTCCAAGGAGATGTGTGGCTCTTAGGGGTGGCTCAAGTTCAAATCATGCCCAAAAGCACTGATTTTTTTCTCATTGACTTGGGTGACTAAGCTCCAAACACAAGCACCATTGCAATATGCCTAGTATAGGTGGGGAAGCTCTGTCTGCCAGCACCTGCCTGTGTGGGATGTAAGTGCCTAAACACCTGTGTGGACCCCATCCCTTTGGCCTTCCCAAATAAGATAGTTAAGCTTTATGCCTGCCTATACATGCAACACTGTTAGTAAAATAAGAGCTCAGAGTCATCAATACTTTCTGTGACTAATCATGAGTATTTCTTGCATGCATTTACCCATGCCTTGGGAGAATGAATGGACACGTTTTGCATAAACGTATTAGCAGAACCATCGTCACTGAACTGCTGATTTTCTTAGCAGTCAGTGCATTCCTTTAAACATCCTCCAAGTTGTGCCGCTCCAAGACAGCACTCCCCTGTGAGCGCAGTAGATTGCACCACTGTAAGTGCGTGCGAAGCCTGAGTATGAGATAAGACTACACCTGGGGCTCAGTCTTTTCTCACTAACTCATTCTTATAAGGCTATTTCTTCTTTTTAAACTAATAAAGAGGGGAAAATATCGTGACTTGGGAAGCCACACGCTGTGAAATGCTTGTACCGGTAAATGACAAGTAGCTTTCAAAAGCGGAAAGACGTGAATTCTTGACTGAGCTTCCAGAAGGAGCTGATCTCACCCACGGTGAGCACTGATCTTCAACCTGCAGCAAACAGCAAAGCAGGCATTGTGCTTGTCACCCCTGTTACATGCGTTTTGGTGATACCTCAGACTCCGGGCCCAAATCTTTCTTTTCGTTGAGCTTGAAGAATGAGTGAATTCAACTGTCCATGCTCCAGGGTAACAAGGGAGTTGGGTTCACCAAATAACAAAAAAATGCAGAAAATAGGGGTTGGGGGAGAGAATCTGCTGGGAGGTTTGGGCTTTACGTAGCACAAAAGCAATTCTCAGATATGAGGTGACCTTGAAAGCCATTCAGCTCGTTTTGACATGAGCTAATTAGCCGGGCTGGCTCCCGCATGGTTAGGAGCTGGTGCCTGTGTGTGTCTAACCTGCACCTTGGATAAAACAACAGGAAATACTAACTCTGTGCCCAAGACCTAGATGTGTGGGGAGTAGCAATAGATGGTGGAAAAAGGGAAGGGACATAACAATAGCACAGATCTTTCTTCCTGTTGAGCCTCCATCTCAGCTTTTGTGCTGAGTCCAGCAGAGTAGGGCAGGGGCGGTCCTGCCGTGGACAGACAGCCTTGGGCTCTCAAATGGCTGTTGTAAGTAGTCGCTATCTGTGCAGCAGAGGCACCGGAAAAAAAAGCCAAGCCAAGCATCGCTAAGTATCAGTGATAATCATGGGAGAAGTACTGTCTCCAAAGTGCTATATAGGTGACGAAAACAGGAACAGAAAGGTTAGGAATATAGACAAAAGTAAATAGGTCAGTCTCTTGGGCCAAGCCATCTAATTCAGTACAACCTCGTTTGAATGCAAGCCAAGACTAGACTGCTGTCTAGTGAACCTGATATATCAGTGGGGACTGTCATGGCCTCAGCCACTACCCAAAACAGAGTAGAAAAATTCCCAAATACTGCTTTTGTTGAATAAGAGAGCTACAGCGACTTCCTAGCCCTATCACATTAGCACTGGGAATTTCATCTGCACAGAGATTGTGGAATATTTTGGGCATCTGAAGCCTCTTGGTTCCTTTTAAGTTCACAGCATTGCTCTGCAATAGTCTTACTAAGAAGTATGCAGCAATACATTTGCTTGGATATATAATTATATTCTGACAAGGTTTCCATATAAGGGCATATTATTGATTAAATTAACAAAATCATTTTTATGTACAGTCGTCTCTATATTTCATGCCAGACCTCAGATTTATTTTGGATACTGCCAGCAGGAAACTTTGTTAATAAAATAGAAAAGGGAATTGTATAAATTCTTGCACTACACTAAAGAAAAGATTCCTGAGGTTTGCATCCAAATCATATTGGATTTTTAAGAGGTTTGAGCACTTAACATCTCTTTGTTCCTTATCAACATATAGTAGAAAGGAACAAATTAGCTTCCCAGAAATTGCCTGATGGTTCTAATACCACTGATGCCAGAGGAAATGTCAAGCAAATCAGTCACCATATTCCAGAGGAATTACTGCCTGTGAAGCAGGCTATTAGACGCTCAGCCTTCCTGCATGCCACTTTGCAAGAATATAGGAGCTGGGGATTGACAGGAATACATCAGTTTTTCACCCAGACATTTTCCTCACAAATGTTGCCTTGCTAATTCATGCGGTAATTCCTCACCCTCCCAAACTTATGCAATTTGTTAGGTGCCTGAATGCTCTCCTTCTTTGATTAAGAGTGCAAACTTTGGGAGACAGAAACAATATTCCCTTTGTCTTTGTGCAGCACCACACACAAGAATAGGACTTGATAGGTAATTAGAATAATGATCGCAATGGCTTAGCAAACAGAATGAACTCTTGACTGCAATCGCCAAGGATCACTTGCCATAGCTATTAAGAGGGTACTACAGAATCGAGGTCGTTGCCTCTGCAGGTGATCAGTAATTTAGCAACAGTGCATTGCACATGGTTTTCATCTCTGCGATAGCCAAGCATGCAGTATATTCTTTATGAATCTAATTGGAACAACTACAAATCTCACTTTCAGGTCCTTCAGATAAACAGAAATGTGTACCAGGAATATTGTCTTTCCTCTGGCCAAGTAATAAGTGAGGTGATACCAAGGATTAGTTCAGGGCCTGTAATCCATTAAATAAAATCTGTAATCCATTAAATAAAATTTATACCTCCTCACTAGTGAGAAGTATTGTTACAGAACAAAGTGGATAATTTCTGATATATGTGTGATTGACATTTGGTGTTTCTCATGGGATCAGCAGTTTGAATAATTTTGCTTGTCTAGATAGCAGTGAAGAACACTTGATTCTCTTTCAGAGAGGGATAACTGCATTCAAAAGGAAAGGCACATATATTTTGAATTCCTGACCATCGTGTCTTCATCTGTAAAGTTAAAGCTTAATAGGGCATGCTCTAATTATCATGATTTGCATATAAGGTGGATGGAAAATTGGTGCTATTGTCAGAGTCAGAGAGTGGTGGGCAGTAGTTCAGTCCATTGGAGGAGTTTGTCAGGTCTTGATTCAGGAGCATGGCCTGACAACAGGTTGCCTCATCAGCAAGGTCACCTGTGGTACTAAGTCAGGAGGAGCAGTCAGTAAGCTCTAGAGCTGGGCCATCATGCATAGGGACCTAAGGAGGCTGGAGAAGTGGTTCAACAGGAACATTATGAAGTCAAGTAGAAGAAATGCGAAGTCCTGCCCACTGGGGGAATAACTCTGTGCACCAGGGGAGGCTGAGAGTAGGCAGCTGGAAAGCAGCTCTTTAAAGAAGGACCTGGGGGTCCTGGTGGCTAGGAAAGTGACCATGAGCCTTATGGCAGCAGAGAAGATGAGCATAACCCTGGGATACATGAGCAGGAGTGCAGCCAGCTGTCTTCCCTTTGCTCCTTGTGCTCCATGTTGGATTAGGATATCCGCTGTCCGTGAGCTGGTCTGCATATGCAAGCATATTACATGTTTACACCATCCATCAAATGCTACTCTGTGTGCGGCAATTTCCTTCTGGTTTCGTCAGGTGCAGTCTCTGCTCAGGATGGGATACTCCTTAACTCATCCCAGTGGGTAATGAGGAGAGAGAGCTGTGCAGCAGTCTGTGCTTGCTCAGCCTGCAGATTCCTTTTGCACGAGCTAAGATTGGGCACAGAGCTCTTAAATAAGCTCTTGAACTTTCCATTCCCTTTTTGGGCTAGATTATCCCAGAGGCTGAGGCAAATAACTACCTAGCTTCTCTCAGGAGGCGGGGGGAGGGGGCATTCAGCATCTTGCAGACTCCGTCCTTCAGATACACAGTCAAAGAATCACGGAATGGGCCAGGCTGGAAGAGACCATGATGGGTCATCTGATCCAACTTCCTTGCTCAAGCAGGGTCATCCTAGAGCACATTGCACAGGATTGCATCCAGACAGTTCTTGAATATCTCCAGTGAAGGAGACTCTACAACCTCTTTGGGCAACCTGTTCCAGAGATTACCCATCTCTGGTGTGGAGAGCAGGCATGGTTTTAGCTGGCATGGGAATGTGTGCCTGTTTCTCATGTGTGAGACATGGAAAAAACCTCTCTTCATATCTACCACCAATGGGATGTCACAGAAAATATCAGACTAATGAGGCACTTCATAACAAAACCCAATTGCCACTTTTGTTATGGTCAAATCAGTCTCAATTTTAACAATTCCCTGTGGCTTGTACATGCTTGTGATTATCATGGGCCTGAGTGCGGTCACTGACTCCAAACACTGCCATCCGTTTGCATACCCCAGCTTGGAGGCATTCAGTCATAAACCCCGGATCTGCCGTGGATCTGCAAATGGGAGTTAGTAAGTTCTCACGTGCAAATGCAGGGAAGTGGAAAGCATTCAAACCCACTTGGGTATGCTTGCATAAACCTTTTATGGCACACACTAACAGTTTGCAATTAAGGGAAAGGAGGAAAGTCTAGACTGGCCTCGTGATTCAATATCAATGTCATTTTACAGAATATAGGGGGACTTGAAAACTGACCTCAAGAGGTGGGCAAGAAAGTCATTCACTTTTGTACGCACACCAGACCACACATGGTAAAATCCAGTCTGGCCTATTTAAGCACTTAGCTTCTATCTAGGTGTAAGATACATCTGCTCAAATGTGAGCTCTGGATGCCTATGTCTGACATTGTCTGGACTCACAGAGGAGAGAAATGAGCTTATTTTAAGGAACAGCTGCCTTTTAGTAGGAGAGGTGTGTGAAACAGGTCAGGAGAATGGCTTCCTAAAAGTACCCATCCCTGCCCATTGACTAAGAAGTGTGACTAGGTCTGATGAGGTGGCCCCCCCAGTAACAGATTTTACTGGAAGATGAAGAAAGACGAATAGTACCATAGTCTCTTGCAAATCCTGTACTGTCAGCCCTTAAAGGATTGCAGCAGGAGTGCCCATGTCCCAGCACAATGGTCTACACTCGGGTGAGCCGTCTCTCTGGCTTGCCATTGGTGTGGGTCTTCTGTCGACTTTGGACAACAGCTTCAGTGGGTGCCTGCAATATCAGCATCAGCTAAGGGCCTGAAGGAGGCAGGCTGCTTCCCAGCCACTGCCAGTCCAAAATGAAGCTAAAAGGAGAGCTTTATCAGCCATTCAGGGTCATAACTTGTATATGGGATATGACCCAGCAAGACGAGCCAAGAACCAGAAAAGGTCAGAATTGTATCTGGAGTTACTGGAAAAGCCCTCTGTCTGCTGATGACCCAGTCCCTTAGAGCATTTGCCACATATGTAGCCCCTTGTTCAGGGGGTTAAGTGGTTTCTTTGACTGTGCACATAGGACAAGGTTTGCTGGATTGCATCTCTTCTCATAGAAAGATTCACTGTGCTCAGCACTCTGTTACGGCATCTTGAATGCAAATCATACAGTAAAAGTTGCAAAAGTGGTTTCTACTATAAAGCCTTGCTTTCACAGCATGCCAAAAATGTTGCCTTTTCAGATGGGGTGTTCCAAGGTTGATTGTAATCCAGAGGTCACTGCTTAAAAGTCAAAGCAAAAGAATTTGGTTAGTTGTGAGCTGTGGTTGTCCCTGTATATGATGGGAATTCACTCATTTTCAACTTCCTCTACTGTCCTTGGAAGCATGTACCGCAGACTAGTGTGGTAAAGACCCAATATGGGATAACATGAGCCACCAGGATGAGTTGATGGATCGATCATTATGTTCTTGAAACCCTGTCACATTTATAAGCATCATTGTGAACCCAGGGCCAGACCTGAAATGGCAGGGAAATTGAAGTCTAGACATTTTTCAAATCTTTCCTGATAAGGCTGCGTGTGAGACATCGGCTTGTCTGACAGCATGAACTTTAAGGCGACATCACATACAAAGCATCTTCCAACATTGCATCCTTCCCATGGAAATCGTCAGTCATTCTAAAAAGACTTAAAAATGGCTTAAATGCTTTAAGCACCTAGAAGACTTAATAAGGATTTAAGTTAGCTCTAATGCTTACATTGTGCTACCTCGAAGATTTAAGGCAGCTTAAATGCTTATGTGCCTTAAGAAGTTAGGGTAACAATCACTTTGTCTTCACAAAGCCTAAATAATCAGGATTTATTTGGTGAAACACTTCAGGGAGGTCTTCAAATCACTTCTTTTCTGAGACTGCTAGAGATGTCTTCATAAGGGGTGATCTGGCAGCACCTGCCTGCCTGCCTAAATATCCACCACTTCGGCCTGGCGCCCAGCACCTCAGTATATAAGGTTTATCCCATCCAAGCATGTACAATGCCGAGTGCCTGAGAAAAGCTCTTATCTCCTTCTTGTGCCTGTGGGAAACTGAGGCACTGTCAGGCTGAGGGATTTGCCCAAGATGGCATAGGAAGCCTGATGAACCCAGGTCTGCCACCCACCACGTTCTATGGGTGCTGGGTCTCCCTCCAACTATAACAGCTGTACTGTCTTCACAACACTGGTTTCTTTTCTTTTAAAGCATGACCCTTAACTCACCTCCATGGGCAAGAATGCACCAATGGGAGTTTGGACTATTATTCCTTTAACTTGGGGCAGCCCCACTTCTGTGGTACCTGCCTATTTTCTTGTAGCCAAAACCCATTTCTGCTTTAACCCCAATCTCTCTCCACTTTCTGCTTCATCATACAGAAGCCATGAAGGCATTTTTTGCCATCTGGGTGGAGCATCTTCTGAGAATTTTTCTCTCCTTCTCTCTGAGAACTTTTCCTACTGCTGGAGTTTGGGACTGCAGTCTGGACATGGACCTAGGCAACCAGCCCTGTTTCAGCAGGCTACTTGAACCAGATGATCCCCAGAGATCCTGTCCAACCACAACCATCCTGGTATACTCTGATGTGTCCCACATGCCTCAACATATCCTCCTCTGAGTATTTTCGAGTAATTCTAGAGTAAGCTCATTTCTAGTGCCTAGTTTTACTAGTTCACAGTGATATTCCACAATATCTGTTGGATAACAATTGCAGTCGGCCTGGAGAGAAGAGCAAACATCACGGGACGGGAATGTGGTGGGCTCAGGAGGCACAGCTCTGGGAGTAATCACTGGCAATAGTCCCTGTTTGCATGCACTTATTTGGACGTACAAAGCCACTTCTTCCCCTTCTCTGACATGTTCTCTGGCTTGCTCTTCCCATAAATATCTTTTATATAAAACAATCAGTGCAGCCCCACAGAGCAAGTTTGGCTCTAGACACAGACAAAGTGGATGGATACCTACAGGAGAGGGCTGTCTTGAAGCAGGGAGGAGGGAAGGGGCTAGCTCAAGGTCTGGGACTCGGCTCTTCATTTTGCCTGTGTCAGAGCCCTGGAAACCAAAGTGGCTGCTACTGATGCTGCTGCAGGGGAGGTTGGGATGTAGAGGTGAGCAGGGGCACAGCCTTCCAGGGCAGCAGGAGCTGCTCTGCTCAGCATTCATGATCTCTGGGCAGATGTAGCAATCTCAGCTCTCCCTCTAGACTTCTTATCATTTTTTTCCCCCTTGCCACTGCATTCAGCCTTGGCCTGGCCTGTGCCCCTGATCCTTGGAGTAAAAACGTTCATTTTTGCATGTAGTGCTGCATAACTTTACCTGGTACTGCCTCAGATTGAAATTACCGGGCCAAATTCAGCTCTGATACATGAGTGCTTTGCTTCTTACATTGTTCCTCTGCAGCATTTCTCCCTGAGGCCAGCAGAGCTATACCAGTCCAGCCAGGGGCACATTCAATGCGCTGAAGTTCATTCATTAGAAGTTTGTTCTTCATCCTTGCCAGTTCAAAGGCAGGGGGACGGGGAAACGCTTGGGTCTGCACAACCGATTTGCTGTTGCCTGGCTGGCTGCTGAAACAGCAGAGCACAGAAAGATTCCCATGGGATTAACCATGCATTCAGCGTGCTGGGAGTTCTCACAGCTCTTAGGATGGGGGAAGCATCCTTACAGGCAGCGAGACATTCACAGAGCCCAGCCAGAGTGCCCCAGCAAGGATATGACTTGCTCTCTGTGGACATCACAAGCAAGAGTTTGTCGATATTGCTTGGGCCAAAGCATTTGAGCTGAATTTGTTTTGCATATGTTGTTTTGAATATGCTACCAAGAAATGGCCCTTTTCTGGCTTTTCTCCAGTGCCTGGGACACATCCCGTTCCTCCAGCAGGCCTCGAATCGAGAGTTACGTGGAAAGCATTGGCATCATGAATAGCCACAGCTCAAATTCCTCGTGTCAGGTCTTCTGTAACTTATGTCCACGTTGTGCCAAATGGCACCGGGAGCTGCTTTTCTTCTGAGGGGAGGTTTCAAACGTAGGACCACTTGGGTATGTGAATGGGGTATGTACAAGTTTTCCATATTTAATTTTAGTTAATATTTAATAATGGTCTCATAACTATAATAAGATGTCTTCATCTTTACTGTTAGAGTTTCACTTTAAAATACCCTCCACTCTGATATTACTAAATTTCCTGTCTTTTTTTTTCATTAAGGGCTTTGGAGGAGCAAGAAAGTGGTGAGCACAGACGCTTATCGTAATGACCTTATTTTCTGTGTTTGAACATACAAGATAGACATCCACTGTGTGGGCTCAGTATCAGGTGATACACATTCAAGTAAATATATGCACCTGAAGAGGAATGTGGAAACTCTTCTAGGGTTTTTTTAACACAGTAACTCACAGAGAACTGTGAGGTTACTACCCATCCAGAAAAACTAGAGAAACTAGCTCCAATCCTGTAGAAAAAAAGCAGATGAATGGGGCTTTGAGTGTTTTCAAAAAAGATGGGGAAAATTGAGGGCTCTAAACAACTTACCACTTTCAAATGTTGCTGCTAAGCTGCATGAGTTGGGAACCAGTTTCATTTTGAATAGTGCCTTTCATGGAAATCACATCTCTGTATGCTTCAAGGCCCTAATTAAGAGTGTTATGACCAAAAAAAAAAAAAAAGGGAGAAATCAGAGATACGAGCAACTGTGGGTTTAGATAAGCTTTGAGTAAGATGGGAGAGGCAGTGAAGCAGAGAGCTAATGTCATCTCCCAGTAGGGGTCAAGAATTTAAGCTCAGGGTATGCAGGATGGGTGGGCCCAAAAGGAATGCCAAATGATTGATATAGCAGAAGGAGCTAATGTACAGGATGAGCTGCCATGGGGGAGAACACAAGCAGCTGGTAGAACAAGATTTTTTGCTGTCTTTTGTTCAAATGAGTAACAAAAGGCAGGGGAAAATACTCAGAAGCGAATGCAGAGGGGGCAGATTTATGCAGACTTCTTAACTCAGTCGTTAGATGGGCTGTCTTCTGGAGCATGCTCCTGTGTGATTAGTTCTTGAATTAATTAGAAAAATAACAAGTGGCCCATCCTCTCTGTGGTCAGTGCTCTGAACCTCATTAGCACCCGTGCACAGCCCATTAGTGGAGGACTTGCAACATCAAATCCTCCAAAGGCTTTCTGGTGAGCAGGATGAGATCTGTGAGCCTTTAGCAAGCATCCCAGGGGATAAACACCTAGGCCTGTGAGGATCAGAGAATGTGGCATACAGGAAGGAATTCATGGGCCACGTAGACCATTGGACAATACCAACAAATTTCAGCAAGCTTGCTTTTTTAATCACACTGGAGAGCCTTGGCATTGCTTTGAACTGCCTGGTGCTTGTAGTCTCAGGCTGTGCTGTTTCCCAAGGGCCAGCAGGAGGAAACTTGCAAATTGCTGATAGCCAGGCAAAAAAAGTATGCAGTAATGTTTGGCTTTGCAGCTTATTTTCTTAAGAAGATGGTTTGGGGTTGTATTTTCCCCCCGAATTTTTACACATAACTACATTAGTGTAATGACTCATGTCTGTGCCTTTACAAAGAAACAGATTCCAAAGGAGTTTATGGATTTGTCATCCAAGTGCCGAATCTCTGAGAACGATGCTTTCAGATCGTCATGAGATACTGTATCCGCTCATGGAGACAAAACTTGTTCAGCTTTTCCAAAGGAGTGAATAAGAGTCGTGTGTATTGTTGTAACCCTTTTCAGGACTTGATGGGCAGTAGCAAGGGCTGGGTTTGGGTTAGGGTTGCCAGTTGGTGCCCAGTAGTAAGGGTACTACAAACAGTCCAGCTTGAGCTCAGAACCAGCAACCTGGAAAAACAGCTTATGCTTTCTGATGGGCAGGCTTTCTCAAAACATTCCCAAAAGGGAGTCAGTCAGGTAATAAGAAATGCACTTATTAAAGGAAAACAAAGGAAATTTGAACAAGGTAGGTGACCAGCATTGTAATAACAGATGTCTAAACTGTGATACTTCCACTTTCTCTTTCTTCGGAATGTAACTGCTCGGCAGTTTCCCTGCTCCTGTGTAATGTTCACTGATGGTTTCAGAGTTAGCCTTGCAGGGCAGCAAGGACTTACTCAGCTGCAAATTTTTTCTCTGCCCTGTGGCCCTTGCTGCTGCTGCTCCAGCAAAGATGCTACGGTGTCTTCACTTTGCAGCTCAGATGCTGAAAGCTATGGGGTTAGGCTGGGGGACCCAACTCTGATATTCAGGCCACCAGGCTTCTCATGTCACCTGGGAGCAATGGAGGCGCCCCGGGTTTGAGGCCATTGACCTGTGGGAACTTCTGGGCCTCCAGGGGGGATACATGACAGGACCACTTTTCCTGGGGTCTCATCCACCAGATTTGCATGCATATTCATTGTCTAAATAGAAGCTCTTTAAATGGGAATTTATTTGGTTTCCTGTAGCATGTGCACTGCATCTCCACCTGACTGCAGAGGTTTGCTAAGAACATAGATCCCAGCCCATTAGTTAAATCAGTTGAGGTATTTGCTTCCAGAAATGTTTGGTGCTAGAAGAGAGTGAAAGAATCCTAGAATCAGGTACATTTGCAGTACATAATTCATGGAATTTTTTTCTTGCTAATGTTTGGCTCAGTTATGGCAAGTGAGGTGCACGTTGTTCTGAAAAAGCAGTATTTCTTTTTGGGATGTTTATACCCATCAGCTTTCATTTTCATCTGATGTCACTTTGCTCTTGTGTTAAATAAAAGGAAATAACGTGTTCAGCTGAAAATTTCCGTGCTTCTTCAGCTGACATATATTATCTCAAGTCATTCTGTCAGATTCCTTCATATTTACCATCACTGTCACCTGAGCCTTTTCATCTTTCAGTCTCTTCTGCTCCTCAAATCTCTTTACTGCTCTTTCTAGACTCCTTCAGACTATTTTAATCTTATCTCTGAAGTGCCTCACAGGTTTTTCTAGTTTCAATTAACCTGGACAAATTGATGTCTTCAGCATATTTCCTTTTCTCTTCCCTTCCTCCTGCTCTGCCCACCAGAACACCCGTAACCATGTGCTGCCTTTTCCATATTGCAAGTGAACTCTTGCTTTACACTCTTGTTGGCAATTTTTGCCCGTGACTAAATTTTACCCACATGCCTGCTCAGTTTTCTAAGGAGCATTTTTAAAAAGCTACTAAGAAGGTAAATCTGGTTTTGAGTCAGTTCTTCTCTTTCCTGCAGAGGAACTAATAGGTGATGGGAGAGGTAGAGCCTGCCCTCACCAAAGCCGTGCTGTCCTGCTGCTGGCCTGCTGTATTCACCAGGTTGTTTTAAAGCAGTGTTCCAGTTATCAGTTCTGCCACTGCTTCCTGTTACTGAATCAAGACTTCTGGCCCAGAGCTTTTATTTTCCAGGCTGGTATAATCTGGTTTCTTTTTTTCCACACTGGTACTGTGGTTTGGAGGGTCCTAGCAGTGCAGAGAAAATTATCCCCAATTCCTTTAGGAATTAGGGGGGATGTTTTTACTGGCAACTCAGTCTTGTATTGATTCCAGCCCTTGGTTGTCTCATATGTGGTGCAAGAAGGAGGAAAGAAAAGAGGCCTGATCCTCCAAAATGTTCCGGCTTTCAGGTTGGGAAATTATATCTGAGGTCCTGCCTCAAAGGTCATCCCCAAGATGACCTTTGTGATGGAGTTGTGATGGAGAGTGCTTCTGGGGGAAGAGGCAGCTGCCCAGAGGGCTTCTGCAGAAGCAGCACCTCCTGGAGATCAGAGCGCTTGGCTCCACCTGAGACTGAGGAGGACTCAGTCCAACACAGAGATGAGGACTGACAAGTGTCACCAGGCCTTGCTGGAAAGATGGGCCACATTTGCTTCACCCAGTGCATTTCATCTGTCAGGGTCAATGACAACTGCTTACCAATTCCTCAGGTATTGCTTCTTTCAGCCTACCAGTTTTAATAATTTCTCCTGATGAATCCGCACATATTGAACTGGGTAGGGGACATACCAGCAGCAGTGGAAAACCCATGGCTGGAAAAACCCTGCATCATGGTTTCTTAGTGGATGCACACAAAGGATAGAACTTCACGAGTAAAAGGGCTCTTCGGTGTGGTTTGTGGCTGTGCTCATAGGAACAAGGGCCACAAGCAAGAACTTCTGTGTGATAGTTGGAATTTACCAACCAGAGACTCTCACACAGGGCCGTTTACCCTGTGAAACACTTTAAGATAGAACACATTCCCACAGAACACAGCAGAAGCCATTCAAGGACGTTCCTGCTCTAACTTTATAATTTCTGTTAATATAAAAGTCAAAGACACAGAGCATTTAAACAATCCCTTCACCGTGTGATTGCCCATGGGTATATGCAGGTGGCATGACTGCCCTTGTGCTGGGGTAATGGCTGACAATTTAGCCCTTATTTGTAAGCTGTTCTTAAAATCTAGCCCCATGTACACCTCCTGGTTACATGGTTGTTGCGGTATAGCGTTGTGTTTTTCTCAGTAAGAAAGAAATGGAATTCCCTCTGTCTAGCTGACAGTCTCTTTCTGTGAGACAGAGAGGGCTGGTACAACGAATGGAAACTCCTTGTTGCTGAAGTATTCGAAGGCTTTGGCTTTGCTACATGTAAATAAATAACTGAAATTTTCCATCAGTCCAGTAGCACAGGGAGTGAGAACAATGTATTACCAGATAATTAAATGTCTTGTCTTTAAATAAGAAACAAAGTGTTTTTCAGTAGAGATGGCTAAACCAAGTGCCATTGCTTGTCTGACTGCTTTTGGGGCTGTGGTTGGTGTTTTGTGACAAGGGATTGTATGCGGATTTTGCTGGATGCAAACACTGAAAAAAAATCTGTTTTTTTTTTTCCTGTTCTGGCTTACTCATCCCAGCTATAACTTTTCCAGTCCTGTTGAGAGCCTTAGAGACCCCATCCAGCTCTGCCCAGGGTCAGCATGAAGAAGAAACAACACATAGGCAGCTCCTCATAGATATGGGTATTTATGTTATTCCCCTGTGGGACACGGGGGAAGTAGAGGAACCATTCTTCACCTTCTCTAGGGAAAAAAGTGCTGTAGGCAACAGAGCAGCATCCCCTGGCCTGGCTTCACCCTATAGATCTTCCACTTGGACACTCTGAATTGCTCAAAAACAACCTCTAGGACTAAAAGCAAGATTCTGGAATTTGAGAATGAACTGTGCACAAAAATCAAAACTCTTCCTCAACTGGCCTTTTACATTACACCTACATAGTATCAAGCATTTTATTTTATTTCATTATGTTGTGCAGCAAAATTGGCCAAACCACTAACTAAGGTAATCAACCTTAGGAAGATAAAGAGGATACAGAAAGAAAACAGCCAACTGTAAAGGACAGTTGCGTCTTACTGATCTACTATAATTCTTTGCACATCTCAACAAATAAAAACAGATGTACCATTTTGGTGTGGATATTTATGAATGAACAGTACCAAAAACAAACGGCAAAGAAGGGTTAAATGGTGAGATAACAAAAATTGCTAATTATGCTTTTCTTCCAGATGAGTGAAGGCTATAGGGAATTATGCAGGGACTTAACAACTCACAGTCACCAGAGCAGCACAGTGCTATATGAAGTCCCCAGATACCAAAGGCAGCCTGATGCATGCTGAGAGGAATGCCAGGAATACTCAGGCATATCTCACACAGGGTTTGACATGCATCAAAACCGGTCTGAAAACAAAAGCAAAGGGACTCTCCTATTTTTCTTTCATGCTGCCTCAGAGCTTCCAACCAGTCACACAGCTGCCTCCTACAAACCACTCCTGAAAATGTCTTTTGATTAATACTTTTCCTTTTTTTTCAAAAGTAGCAGAGAATAACCTGCTCATACTATTCTCCTTTGTGGTTCTGTGTCTGACTCTGCCAATTTATACCTTGGAGTGTTCGCTCGATGCATCGGCAAAACCTGGCTGCATCAGTCCTGCTCCACTGGCCATGACTGCTGGCCAGCACAGTGTTATGAATAAAGTTGAATGAAATTGGAGCACAGCAACTTGGAAAAGGATCTGAGGATTTTTTAAAAATATGTTACAGAATTACCTAGCTGTCTTGGACCACTATGCCATTAAAAATCACTGAGATACGTGGTCCTTAATGAGTGGCCTAGAAATTAAAATCTAGTATCTTTTCTTTCTTAAAAAGTAAGCTTTTATCTCATTTTTCCAAAGTCACAAAAGAGTTGTAAAGAGAAAAATAAGAGAGCATCATCTGAAATATTACTCCCTAATTGTTCCTTTAAACATTTCTTGCATTTGCGTTAGAAATATTTGTCTCCGATTACACTTGCAATTGGACAGGAGGTTAGATGGATCCTGGCTCAGTGTGAAGGGAGAATTCCCCTTATTCCCAGAACAACTTGCTTGGCTGCATTCACCGCTTACACCAGATACTTTATGATCCCCCTAAATTCCAAATTATTGAGCTGTTTTCCAGCTATTTAGGCCTGTTATGCAATGGCAATCCCAGGAAATCCCAGGTTCAGAGAAGAGCCACACCTGGAGTGGTCGAGAGACAAAGATCTGTGACTTGAAATTTGCTCCTGAGCTCCCATCTTCTTTTCAGCCTCTCTGAAGCCTTATAAGCAGGGGTGGTGGTGGGGGGGGGATTCTCCACTGGGATGCTGGATTCTCTGTCCGGCTGACAGGCGAAATCTGGTGCACATCGCAGTCCCAGATTGAAGATCGCATGTGATCCCCGACAGCTTCAGCATCTCCCGCCAGCTGCCTCCATGGGCAGAAGTGAGTATGTTAATAAACACCCAAATGAAAGGAAGTTGTTGGGTTGTAATTAACATATGCCATTAGTATCTGTCGCTTTGGCCAGCAGCAGCAGACAGGCTGAACCCATACATACAAATGAGTGTCTGCCTGAACTGCGGGGAGGGGAGGGAGAGATGATTTCATTGTGAGCGTCTGGTGCTGTCAGCAGCTTTAAATCACACGGGTACTTACTAACAAAAACAGTAACGACCATTGTGTCCAGGAACAATAATACGGCCTTTAAAACCTTGTTTTATTCAGTAAACAGTTCTAAATGTTTGCTCCCTCTCTTCTTTTCACCAGAGATGTTTTAATTTAAAAGACATTGAAAGGTAGAAAAATAAAGGTCTGGCCCACCAAAGGTATTTTCGATGTGGTTCATCTTCACCTCTGGCCCTTTCACAACGCCTCCTGGCGCCGCTGCCAGCGGGACAGGTGATGGTGGCAGTTCCGTGGGAATCACATCAACCCACTTCTGATTAACATCACCAAGGGTTTCTGGAAGGTCGATAACGAGCCCAGGGCCTCCCACACTGGCTGGGATTGTTTCGCTGAAGAGGTGATGGTACTATTCTGCTTTCATTAGCAATAATTACCTTTGTTGGGCTGTGCACTGCCTATCTCACCAATTCCTCTCTCTTAGGGTGCTCGAAGATTAAAATGCACAAAAAAGCTCCTGCCCATTGGCACTGCCAGCGACCTCCCTGGTAATTGCTGTTTCTCTCTTCTTGCTCCGAAGAGATGTGTCAGGAACTGAAGGCTTAGCAGGTTTTGTCCTCTCTAAAAATAAAGCCTCTGCAAATTCAATAAATAATGATAATTTGTAACCCCCAAATATATTGTTGGATGTTAATTATAATTCTTTTCTTTTTTTTCCACAACTGTCTTAGTCTTCCTCTATGTTTTTAAATGT
Source organism: Oxyruncus cristatus (assembly GCA_013399855.1). NCBI lineage: Eukaryota > Metazoa > Chordata > Aves > Passeriformes > Cotingidae > Oxyruncus > Oxyruncus cristatus. The sequence goes on along the minus strand of VXAY01004719.1, from coordinate 1,154,870 downwards.
TTATTTACATAAGCAGTTAGTTCAAGGACCACCACTACCAAAGCCACTAGCTCTAGGACTGCAAAAGTGATTATGCTGAATTGCTAAACTGCTGCAAAAAACAACAAAGTCAGAAGCATCTGGGCTATGTTCCAAGACATGGGACCGATATGATCACATTCTGCATCTTGGTTCAGTCTGACAGAATATTTCCCTACTTTCTGTGTTAAAAGAGCTTTAAAGGTCGCTGCAGGAGTTTCTCTTTAGAGGCATTTGAGATGGCAGATGATAATTAGATATTTCTATAGCACAGAAATTATTTTCTTTGCATTTCCAAGTTTGCAGGCAGAGCTGTGGTCAGCAACCCTGTCTGACTCAGCCTCTCATCTTCCTGCATTTAAAACCCCACAGTTCTCCTATTTATTGACATTTTTTAAAAAAAAAGTTTTACTGCCTCTGAAAAAAATCCTGTTCTGTTGTCCTTGCTCCCAGCTTTCTGCAGCAAAGCTGCTGCTGTCTCCAGTGGAATTTGTGTCCAAGCAGGCACTGCAGAGAAACCATAGGATTCGTCCCTGTCAACAGGTCCAGCAAAATGCAGCTGGTGCTCCCCAAAATGGCCTGGGGAAAGCCTCTTCAGCTAGCCTCGCTCCACAGGAAAAGAAAAAGTCCAGATAGAGGAGAGAGCTGATGAAAGAATTGTTCCATTTGATGGTTTTCCTGAACATCATTTTATAAAACCCTTAGAAGCGGTTTTGGCAATACATCCTCCCCTGCATGCAGGGATGGACCAGCCAGCTTGGATGTGCCCAGTGTCACTGTATGCACAGTGGAGCTCCAAAGTGCTTTTTTTTCCCCCCCAGGATTTACGTCTTCCACCTTATCCCTGAATGTAATCCCCCTGTTTTCCTTCTGCTTTACATCATGTGGGCAAGAAGCCAGTGCAGCCACCCTGTGTCACTGGGAGTATGCCATGATTGTCCTCACCATCCTTTACAGTACCTACATCAGACAGTGACATCTACTGAAAACAAGACCCAGGCTGACTCCCAGATCTCTTCAAGGACCCATCACCAGCTCCTGGCCCTACCTGGCCCCCCACCTCACAGGGAGTCAGAGGCCTGCAGCCTGTATGACCAGGCTTGCTTTGGTGCCCTTGCACCACTGCACTGCAAGCTCTGGAGCAATGTCTTCAGATGGGGACCTCAATATGCTGTCATATTTTTGGATGGAGAAATATCCCTGTAGTGTCACATCATAAAGGTACCACCTCTTGCTAAAAGATTTCAACAGCATTTTTTTCTGTCTTCAAAAGTGGGTTAGGAAAAAAGTACTGGATTGGGTACCTGCAGCAAGAGCCCAACTCTTCTGAAGTATTCACCCGGCCTAAGAATAGAATTCGGAAGCATTTTTTAATATCAAGAAAAAGGAAATAGTCTCGTACTGTGAGTGTTTTCCCCCACATGAAGTCCTACTATTTGTAATAGGATTCCAAGGGTGAAAAGAAGACATAAGCAGGAGATATATGAGGTGGAAGCAGGGGCAGACCCCCTGGAAAGAATATAGGGATATTACCAGAGTATGCAGAAAAAAAAGTAAGACCAAGGCCCAGCTGGAATTAAATCTATCTAAAATGTCAAGGATAACAAGAAGGGCTTCTTCAAGCACATCAACAACAAAAAGAATACTAAGGAAAATGTGGGCCCACTACTGAATGGAAAAGGGACTATTCAACAGATGTTGCAGAGCAGGCTGAGATACTGTACATCTTCTTGTTTCAGTCTTCATGACCAAGGCCAGGCCTCAGGAATCTCTGACCCAGGAGACCAGGGAGAAGGTCTGGAGAAAGGAAGATTTCCCCCTGGTTGAGAAGGATTGGGTCAGAGACCATTTAGTCAACCTTGCCATCCACAAGTCCATGGGCCCTGATGGGATTCATCCATGAATGCTAAGGAAGCTGGCAGATGTCATTGCTAGGTCACTCTCAATCACCTTTGGAAGGTCATGGCAATCAAGAGAGGTGCCTCAGGACTGGAAGAAAGCAAACGTCACTCCATTATTAAAAAAGGGCAAAAAGAAGAACCCACAGAACTACCAGTCAGTCAGCTTCACTTCAGTCTCTGGAAAGGTGATGGAGTGACTCATCCTGAAGTCCAGGTGGATGGATGGATGGATGGATGGATGGATGGATGGATGGATGGATGGATGGATGGATGGATGGATGGATGGATGGATGGATGGGTGGACTGACAACTAAGGATATTCTGTGAAGCTGTCTATGAGCCAGCAATGTGCCCTTGTAGCCAGGAAGGTCACAGAATCACAGAATCAATCAGGTTGGAAAGGACCTGTGAGATCATTGAGGCCAACTCACGACTCAACAACACCCTGTCAATTAGACCATGGCACTAAGTGCCACATCCAGTCTCTTCTTAAATACCTACAGGGACTGTGAATCCACCACCTCCCTGGGCAGCGCATTCAAATGGCTGATTACTTTCTTGGTAAAGAATTTCTTTATAATATCCAACCTAAACCTCCCCTGGCAGAGCTTAAGACCATGCCCTCTTGTCCTACTCCTGGTTGCCTGGGAGAAGAGACCAACCCCCACCTGGCTACAACCTCCTTTCAGATAGTTGTAGAGAGCGATGAGGTCTCCCCTGAGCCTCCTCTTCTCCAGGCTAAACAACCACAACTCCCTCAGCCTCTCCTCATAGGACCTGTGCTCCAGTTCCTTCACCAGGTTCTTTGGCCTTCTTTGGACACTCTCCAGCCCCTCAATATCCCTCCTGAACTGAGGGGCCCAGAACTGGACACAGCACTCCAGGTGTGGCCTCACCAGCGCCGAGTACAGGGGCAGAACCACTTCTCTGTTCCTGCTGGCCACATTGTTCCTGATACAGGCCAGGATGCCACTGCTGGCTCATGTTTAGCTTCCTGTCAATCCAAACTCCCAGGTCCCTTTCTGCTCTCCAGCCACTCTGTCCCCAGCCTGTAGCACTGCAGGGGGTTGTTGTGGCCAAAGTGCGGGACCCGGCACTTGGCCTTGTTGAACATCATACCACTGGATGAAGCCCATTTGTCCAGCCTGTCCAGGTCCCTCTGCAGAGCTCTCCTACCCTCCAGCAGATTGGCACTCCCCCTCAGCTTGGTGTCATCTGCAAATTTGCTGATGGTACACTCGATCCCGTCATCCAGATCATCAATAAAGATATTAAGCAGGACTGGGCCCAACACTGATCCCTGGGGGACACCACTAGTGACCGGCCACCAACTGGATGCAGCCCCGTTCACCACCACTCTCTGGGCCCAGCCATCAGCCAGTTCCTAACCCAGCACAGAGCGCCCCTGTCAAAGCCATGGGCTGCCAGCTTTTCCAGGATCCCAGGGTGCAAGAGGTGATTCTGTGAAAATTCATGTTTTAACCCAAATTTTCAGACCAAGACCTAAATCTGAGGGAGCTTTATGGTTTCGTTGGTTTTATCCACAAAACAACCCATTTTCTGGGTGTTGTGAATTTTCTTCTATCTTTTGATGATGTTATTTTGACTTGGGAAGTTGTTTCACCCAGAAGCAGTTGTTTGGATACATGGATTCAAAGAAGAGATTGCTTGTGAAAAGTTCAATTAGGAAGCAGATTTAGTCTTAAAGTATGCATATTCATCATTGCTTAATGTGTTTAGTGCTGTGTTGAGGGCAACCCATTATGTGAGGTGGGGATACAGCTCCAGCCTCATACATTTCCTGCTCTCCGTTGCATGAAACTTCCGTCAGTCTGAGCCAGGGCTGCCTCTGTCCTTCTACCCCTTCCATCCTCATGCTCCAATCATCTCCATGGGCCAGCACTGACATGTGCTGACATGGCACCATGGTGTGCACCTGCACCCTTTAACCACCAAGAAATATCCTTGCAAGGAATGGGTAGTTGTTTTCTGTCAGTCTGGCTTGGTGGCTCAGTGGTTCATCCCACCCCTGTAGTGCTGATGGAGAGGGCACCGAAGTGCCATGGAGCCTGGGCTTCTCATGGAACTCCTGAGTGATGTCCTTGGCTTCTGTGAGCTTCTTTCATGCTCCAAGTTAAGCAATCTTGAATGGGAGATTTGTAGGATCAATCCTTATGTTCCCACCTTGTGGTTTCAACATATTCCAGTTTTTCAGGTTTCTGGGGAGCAGTTTGACCATGTTGAATGCAGTACCAGGGAGCAAGCAGGTCTGTTAAATTCAGAAAAGGTTCAGTGTTTACTTTTCCTTTATTTTGTATGTATTAGAGTATCTTAATGTGTTTCCTCATCCAAAAGTTATGAGTGATAAGCCCTAACACACTGGAAACTAAAGCAATCATGCTTTTCCTTAATATCAACCATGTGCTAGAACCAGATGACAGGCAGGCACACACCAGTTTTCTCGAACTGATGCACCTCCACAGGAAAATGCGTATAAAGCCCTACTTGCTAACCTGGAGAGAAAAGCTTCATCTCCTGTGTTTGCCACCTTTGTGAGAATTAACCTCTCAGCCTCTGCTCTGGGGCATTGCCACCTGGAGCCTTGCTGGACACCCTTCAGGAGCTGGTGATCCCGGTGGCCTCGGGGTGGGGGAGCCACTGTTTTCATGAGCAGACCTCAACACTGGAAAAGTCAGGGTGACAGCACCTTCCCCACAAGATGCCACCTCTACTGCACCACCAAGAGCTGTTAATATGGTAGACAGAGCTCAAAGCAAGGCCAGACCTTTTGTCACAAGGAAAACAGGTTTTCTTCTGAAACTAATCTTTTGCTGTTGTTGTTTTAATGTTCTTTACATGAAAAAGGGGACTTCAGAAACAAAGGATAAAATAGTTCCCTGTAGATTTTTCATTTCATTAGAGGAAACCAGAAGGTTAGGGAGAGTGGTATAAGAAGCAAAGCAAGACAAAAAATACAGCATTTTCAGTACTGACAACTTTTCTTTATTAAGTTCTTTGTTGCTGTGAAGAAAAGTTGAGGAGTTTTGTGATTTGTTTGCATTTCTGTAACACAGTCATGTGTCCAGTTTCCAGTTCCTAAGACTCACAAATTAAGTGCAAGTATCACTTGACTGATCCCTTAAAGCATCACTGTCTGGAATCACAGGATTGCATGAAAATATTATATTTGCATTTTTGGTAAAAATTTAAATGTTCCTTCTAAAACTGTGACCCCCCCATATATACAGAGTGAAAAACTACTTCTCAACAGGTTTACGCTTTTTTTTTTTTTTTTTAAAGTTTTTTGAAGTTTACTTCCTAGTTTTGAAGGGACATGACACATGTTTTCTTGCGTGCTTGGGTGTGACAGTACTGCTTGGTAACACATAGGCACAAGTGAGGCAGCTTGAAATAGCCAGTTCACGGAATAACAGAATATGCTGAGTTGGAAGGGATCCACAAGAACCACTGAGTCCAACTCCTGCCCCTGCATGGGCCCATCACCAAGAGTCACACCATGTTCCTGGGAGTATCATTCAAATGCTTCTTGAACTGTCAGGCTTGGTGCTGTGACCACTTCCCTGTGGAGCCTGTTCCAGTGCCCAACTACCCTTAGGGTGAAGAATCTCTTTCTAATATCCAACCTAAACCTCCCCTTAGTCAACTTCAGGCCATTCCCTCTGGTACTGTCACTGGTCACCACAGAGAAGAGATCAGTGTCTGACCTTCCTCTTCCCCTCATGAGGAAGTTGTGGCTGCAGTGAGGTCTGCCCTCAGTCATCTCTTCTCCAGGCTGAACAGACCAAGTGCCCTCAGCTGCTCCTCATACGGCTTCCCCTCACAGCCCTTCTCCATCTTCACCACCCTCCTTTGGACACTCTCTAATAGCTTAGTATCTTGCTTATATTGCAATGACCAAAACTGCACACAATATTCAAGGTGAGGCCGCACCAGTGCAGAGCAGAGTGGGACAATCCCCTCCCTCGACTGGCTGGTGATGCTTTGCCTGATGCCCCCCAGGACACAGCTGGCCCTCCTGGCTGTCAGGGCACTGCTGACTCATATTCAACTTGCCATCGACCAGGACCCCCAGGTCCCTTTCGGTGGCACTGCTTCCCAGCATCTCATTCCCCAAGAGAATGTAAGAGAAAATCAGTTCTAACAAATGCTTTCTTCCTCCGTGATGTGATCAGCTGCAATGTGAGGTATCTGGACACACGAGTCTGTACTTTTAAAGATGCTAGAAACTACTTCTCCCGACGTCCATTGATCTATCTCTTCCCTTAAATGCATCTTACACATACATGGCCCTACAGCTCTAATAGGTCCCATATTTCTCCCACACTAAGTGTGTCATGAGTAATTTCTTCCAAAGGGAAAGGTGAATTCTGTACTTAGTCTGAACTTTATTTAGGTTATTTGTCTGGAAAGCCTTCATTTCTGGCTGCCACACTGAAGAATCTTCAAATGACTTGCTTTCAGAAACCTCACCTCCTTTTAGGATGCAAGAGGCCAAGAGGTGGAAATCGCTGGTCACCTTTGAAAACTTGGCCCTTTTGCACTGAGGAGAACCAGGAGGGCAGCAAGCTGAGGCCATGTCCATTGGCGGCCAGAGAAAGGAGGTTGCTGGTAGTTTCAGTGCTCCTGTGCTGCTGGACGTCCTTCATCAGTTGAGTCTTCCTGAGAATGCAAGGACAATTTAAATTTCTAATGTAGCAAAACAAGCAGGGAAGAAAAAAAGTCTACTTTTGAGGACCCTTTTTATGCCTCATTAAAAAACTGAAAGAGACCCCAAGTGAGGTCTCACTGCTCAGTCCCTCTAATCTCCTTAAATTTGTCATGAGTTTGTTTGGGTTATTTCCCCCAGTCTGTGATGGTGATAAGTCCTGACAGCCATGAGACAACATTTCTGAGTCCCTGGCTTCACATTCAGCAGTAAGGGCTGAAGAGCAGGAGCTGCTGCTCCCTCCAGGTTTGCCTGATTGGAGACTGACTTGCTGCTCTGTGTATTTATCCATGTACTTAGAATTTATTATTTTTCCATGTGATCTCCAACATGGTCTGCATCTTAAGTGGCTGCAACTCCATATCTGAACTTAGGAAAAAAAGGTAAATTCTCTTGGCATCACGGCTCGGTGGCTGTTGTCTCAGAGATATCATGTCTCAACAGAAACAGAGAAGACACCAGTGGCCAGACAGGACAAGAGCTATAAATGTCATGACCACAATAATATTAAAGAGCTATGCTCTCCCACAACCTTTTTAAGTATATATAATTCAACATTTATTTGAGCTTTCTGCCTGACTTTTTATATATAGGTCCTGTCTGACAGTTGTTTCTCCCTCACTATTTCGAATGCTTTGTCCTTGCAAAAGTGCTTTTCTACTCAGATACCAGACGTGTCTTCCAATAACAATTACATAGCAGAGAGTAAAAAACCTACTGTTTAGCTCAGTAAATCAAACTGTTTAATCAAAGAAGCCAGGTTGTTATTTCTTCACTGCACATTTATAATGCTTTGTTTGACTTCTAACATATTCACGCATATCTATGTGCATAGACAAATACCTGTGTTTCAGTGCTTCAAGCACTATGATCTGCAGCACAAGCGAAGTGGAGCTACCAGGTTGTTGAGAGGCTGCTGATCCACCAGGAATTGTCCCTCTGAGCACGCCTGGGCCCCAGGGCTACAAGCTGGTGCTTCGGCCTCACCTCACCATCTCCCTGGCAGGAGCAGCACTTCCCCTGCCACATCTGGCAGAGGGCGACTCAGGGGACACGTGTGTCGCTGCTCTGAGCCATGGCTGCAAAGTAGGGAAAATGTAGGCACTAGGCAGGCAGGAGAGAAATTCAGGGGGTGCCCTGGCCCCCAACCGAGACAGGTTGAAGGGTGGATGACCAGCTACCACTGGACTTAGAAGGAAGGTTAGAGCAGCCAAAAAAACCAAATCACAAATGTGAAATGTTTACTAGCAGCCAGCACTGTTTCCCACTAAAGCTAGCAACCAGGCAAGAGATGCAAAGCTGCTTTTCTGATGATCGTCCACAACAACCTGTTCCTCCTTCCCTAAAGCACAGTGATAACCACTAAAAACCCTCCTCTCCCCTATCTGAGGTGATTCCACTGTCTGTAGCATACAGTTCCCCCAGGCTGTGTCCCAACACTCTTTCCAACCCCGCACATTTGCAGACAGGTCCGGTGAGCAGGGAAATGTGGATGCTGCCAATTCACTGAGGCTTCCTCGTGCTGCTGCACTTCCTTGGCTTTATGGTGTGCCTGTAGTTTCTTTGCAGAAGCACCCCTTGCCCCCCACTCTAATATGAGAAAGTATATCATCCCCATTAAATGCATTTCCATAGGACTACATCTCTCTGGGACACTCCTGGTTGGGTGGCTCTTCATCTAGTAGGGTTCCAACACCAGGTGTAGCTCAACTAAGCCTTTCCCCATATCAATAGATGGTTGGAAGATAAGACATATGCAGGGGCTGTGGCTTGCACGTGAATCCTGGTTTCTGCTCTGAATGTTCACCTAAATCGTCAGCAATTTTCCTTCCAACAACGCCTTTGCACAACAGCCTTCATTCTCACTTCAAAACTGCCTGCTGCAATTTTATAATATACTGTGGTAATAGGACATATCTAGTTCTTCTTTTGGGACTCAGCAGTGCAGAAAGCCTTTTCTCTCTGTTTTCTGCCTCCTTTTAATGCTACCTGACAGTAAGCAAATAGCACTTGATGTGCCATCCCTTGTCTGTGCCTGGCTATTAAAATTCTGATTTTCATATACTATTACCTTTTTTCCAGAGTGAGATGTACAGGTGAACTCACATTAGGCCCAGACAACCTGCACTGGAAATAATAAAGGTTTTAGGTACACAGCTTTTCAACTAGAATTTTACCAAAAGCTGGTTCAGGCCATTTCCCTACCAAAACTGCAGGCCTGAGGTAATTGCAGTTTCCATGCTGCAGCCAGCTGCATTAAGTCATATGAAAAACCTTGATGAACTCTTCCAAGAGGCAGCCACCAAAGCTTCCTTGCGTCAGCCTCGCTGTCCTCTGCCCTAGAGATAGGCTGTCCGAGGTTCCTGAGACAGAAAAAGCGTGTTACGTTACTGCCAAAAAGAAGAGAGCACTGAGAGTCAAGAGATTCGGGCTTGTTTCCCAGATTGGAAACAGTTGTTCTTTATGGCTTTATGCAAAAACAATTCCCTCCTTCCCCTGTGGCCTTATCAGGAAAACTGGAACAGCTTTTTCTTACTCCCGATCTGTCCTGACCGCCTGAGGGTAAAGTTTGAAATTAAGAAGCTGAGTCTTGCTACAAATGGGTACAGCACAACCCGGTCCTGATCTAGGGGGAGTGGGGGATGGCAGGATCATTTTCTGAGTGCAGAGAGGAATAACCCAGCTGATGTCTCTTCAAACCCTCTGATACACCGTTGTAGGTTAGAAACAGCCACAGTTTCCTCAAGATCAGCAGGGATCATATTCGCCACCAAAAAGCATCCCTGGGGTCACCAGAAATTTACAGTCCTCCAGCCTTAAGATACTTTGCCTTCTCCAGTAAGGCCATGGTTTTATGAAAATAGAGTGTTATGGGAGGAGGATGGTTTTCACCTGGCAAGGCAGGGAACCAGCATTGCTTATGCATTTGTGCACCATTTGTTTTGCTCATCAGTGCTACAACTCTCAAACCCTTGAGGAGAACCTCTTTTGGTTCCCAACTCTTTTTGATTTCTTCAATGCCTTTCAAGCAATTATAATTGTAAATGCCACCAGGCGATTTTCTTGCACACTGCCTTCCAAGATCTAAGCACATGAATGAGTTTGGTATCACGCTGGGAAATGTGCAGTTTTTATACCAGGTTGCATATCAAGCAGAAACATTGCCATGTTGGGATGAGGAGGTTTTCCTTTTACCTATTTATTTAAGTGGAGGCATCCTTCCTTAGACCAGATTTTGACTGGAGATTTTTGGAAGAGCCGCATATTGCCAACCTGTGCTAGCGATGACATCACCTCGTTCCAAAAATCGTCCATCTCTGTGTGCCTCATGTCTCTACTACTGGTGAGCTGCAAGGTACAAACTCAACAGCACAACAACACAAACTGCCCAGAAATGCAGCACTTTGATTTCAATGAGCCTGTTGCGTTTTGCATGTCCCTGGTGAGAGACAAAACCATTCATGGTGATGTGCCAGTCAGGGCTGCAGCCAAGTGGACTTGAGAGAAGGAACAGCTGGATTTTAGTGGATTATTAAAGTGCTGCAGCCAAAAGCCATCGTTGTGGACCTGCTCACATACCACAGACCTCTGGAGAGGATCATCTGCATAATTACAAGGATCACAGATCTTGCACTTCCCCTGTCAATGAACATTTTCCTTTTGGGTACAGTACGTTCCTGCAGATTCCAACGATAAACTGCTCTAATGGTCTTTGCAGTCATCTGATTTAGCTACAGAAAAAATGTCCTAGAGCTGAGCTGTAAATGCAGCTCCCTGCCGCATGAATCTGCATGGGAACAGGGTGTGTGCAGCACGTTCCATCCACGAATAAGCTAATCCTTTCTGCAGATAAAAACTGCTAGCAAACTGTAGCCTGAAAAAGTAGTTACAGAGGTTGTTTATTTTTAAAGGGTGAATAAAATTTCAGAGTGATAAGATATTTTCTTTGAAATACTTTCATTCAAATAATTTGTTTCCTTTTGAAAGTTTTAATTTTCCCTTTGCTGAATTTTTTCTTTTTTTTAACTCCTAAGTGGTGTGAGCAAGGGCAGAGGTGGCCCTGATCTGAATGGGGGTATGTGCAGCTACAAAACCATGTCGTGTGATATGGGAGCACGTGCTAGGCCAGCTGGACAAAACGTGCATGGAGGGGGGATGGCTAACACCCCACGGCCCATCAAGCAAATGTCTCATTGTGCTGGTAAATGCGTCGTTGTGTTAATTCACAAGAGTCCTGCAGGCAACTAAAATGAACATTGTTGTGTAATACTATGGCTCAGGCTGTGTCCATGCTTTGGATCATGTTGGTGGGCTACACCTTGCAGGGATGGAGCCAATGAGAGGTGCAGACAGGGCACCGTGTGCGTGCTGCAGCCAGCTCAAAGCTTCAGGCTCAGGGATGGAGTTGGGGATTTATTCTACAGTGAGGGCTGAGCTTCTCTGATTAATCGCATGTAAGTTTAGGCAAAACACCAAATAGTGCAAGATTTTCTATAAAGTCATAAAAAATGCTGGCAGTGCCGGAGAAGTGGAGAAAAATGAATTGTTTTTTCAAAGTCACATAATTAGTTTAGTAAGGATGGGAGCCAAAGCCTGGAAAACTCTACAGAGCAAAAAATCAAAGCGACTGAAAAAAATAAAGGGCATATCTCTGGCTTAAGTGCTGCCCTAGACTTTGTAGGGTATTCTCTGTCCCTGCTGTGCAGTGCAAGCTCTCTTCTGGAAAGCAGATTTGCAAATGGGAGGATTTACTCTGACAGCTATGAAAAGCAGTGAAGTGCCATGGGATCAGGCAGAGAATCTAGCACTGGTGGGCTTATGCTTGCCCATGGGACCTGGGAGCTCACTGCTCTGAGTCTGTCCTGCTACTGACTCAGTAGAAAACAGTAAGGGAAAGCATGAAATGTTACTCATAAAATCTGTCAGAGGAGAAAGAAATGGATGAACCTTCTGCCTGGGCTGGAGCACGTGGTGTCTTTGGCCATCAAACTTCTTACATATGGTTTGATGGGGAGTGGCTCTGAATGGGCATTTTAATTCACCCCTCTGCAGAGGGGCAAGGCAGAAAAAGAGAAGCATGTTCAGCTCCTAAACAACAGCAATGAGAGAACAATGATTCATCACATTTGCTTTATAAGGGATTTTGTAGGTTTACCTGGTGAAATGTTTCTCTGAATGCAAGTTTATATCATAGCCTGGCATAAATTTAAGAAGGACGACAAGAGAAAGAGGGATTTAATGCTTCCTCTGTCCTTCCATATTAGACACCAGATCTCAACACCTATCCCTGTTCCTCTCTCAAGTAAAATAAATGGACATGTTATATATTCCTTCCCAGCCCCTTCAGATGAGCTGAAGCTGCTTATATCTATTTTTGGGTTGTCTGCTAGCCCATTTTGTAGTAATCCTAAAGCACCCAGGAAGCAGAGCACTCTACAGATCTGTAGGATGAAAAGATATATGAAAAATAGGTGAGGAAGCTAAATTACAGCAACAGTAACATTACAGGATGTGATGGAGCTGTCATCAGGTTAATTTTCCACCAATGTAATTCCAGTGATGTAAAGAGCAAAGGCAAAAATGCTAAGTGCAGTTGGATATGTTGCTGGAAGATGGTGAAAAGATGGCACCCCCAGAAGCCAGGCAAATTACATGTTTCCTGGAGAAAATTTCAATAGACAAGGAGAAGCAAACAAACTGGATCTAAAGTAAATAAAAATGCAAACATTTTTTGGCAGGGACTGATCTGACACCAAATGAGAAAATCAAAGTGTACCACCTGGAACTCCTGGAGGCCCTGGTGATAGGTATGTATCCTCTGTCCCACAGAGAGGACAGCAAAGTAATTCCTGAAAAAGAGATCTTGTTCTAGGAGTAACCGTGTTCTTGCAGCTTGGATGTTCTAAGGCTGTGAGGAAAAACCTATGGGGAGAAATGATAGCTGTCAGTAGATCAGCTAAATACCTCTGAAGGAAAGCAGCACATAAGCATCCTGTGGGTGCTTTCTCCATTAGGTACTCACCGTGGAATATAAATTGGCTTAATATAGGTTGTATTAGGAGAACTAGGTATAAGTGCCTGACAGGATGATGGCAGACAATTGGCTCTATACGGAGGCAACAGCAGTGATTTGGCTGTAACATTGACAGTCTAAGGACGTGAGCCAGGCAAGGGTACAGGGAGAGGTAATATTGTGCAATCTATATATATATAACTCCTGTGTGCAGCCAGAGACAGGATCTCTGCTCTATGATCTCCTGGGACAGAACCACATAAAGGTTTGTTTCTGTTCCAAGACTTTCTAGAACAAAATACGCTAGAAATGCAAAGTTAAATCAATAATAATACAAACGGGTGGCTAGAGTTTATGTGATTTCTATCTCAATTTTTCATCTTTGATAGCTTTTTAACAAAGCTCAGCATCAAGTGTTCCAAGCACATTTAAAATAGGAACTGATCAATTTTCCCAACACTGTGGTGGAAAAAGGTAAGCTGCCCCATGTGTTTTAGAGGATGAAAAACTCTAAACCAAAAAGTGAAGAGGTTTGTCCAAAGGTTCAGGTTAAGCTTGTGACAGAGCTTGAGACTATATCCATGACTTCTTAATACACTCTCCGCTATTTTGACATCCGACTTCTTTCTGTGCCTCTCCTCCAAAGACACTAACATAGGAATTGAGTTCAAGATGTCTTGGAGCACTCAAAATTTGTTTAAGTGGTTTTCTATATCAAAACCCAAATCAAAACTCTCTGTCTGTATTTCTGCAACAAAGAAGAGAGAAAATTAAACTAGTCTAGGGCATGGGAAATCCCTCCTCTCTGACTTCTGATGTGACCTGAGTAAGTCTGAGCCTTAGTCTTGTTAACTCCAGCTTCCCACAACTAAACCACTACAAAACCATGAAAGAGGAATGTTTTTAGAAGAAATCCACACAAAATTCAATTGTATATACTTTATATACATAATCATGTATATATAATGAATATAAAAACTTTATATGGTGTGGTAGCCTCAGTACATAATGAGGAGATCCTTACCACCAAAACCTAACAAAAAGAGGGAAGGTCTCACTCTCAGGTTTTTGGGGGTTTCATTTCGGGTATGTGTGTGCTGGCATCATCTTGTTCATTTAGGTTTTTCTCTTCCTTTCAATTCCCTGTTTTCACATTCCACCAGAACAGCTTGTTTGCCTGTCTACCATTAGCTGCAGTGTTTGCACATTATTTGCAGCCTTTGGATTTCTTACTTGCTTCAGTAATGTGAAGAAAATGCACCTTTCTGGCCTGTAGTGACAAAAAAAAAATTAATTCCAAAAGCCTCTGGATTTAATAAAAAAACCTTTCCCACAACTCAAAGTAATTCATTGTGATGGAAGCTCCCACACCTACTGTAGGGCAGATTCTACACTCACGGAGCTAGAAACCAGAAGTCATGCCTAGTCATCCCAATTACAGCCATGTAAAACCGCTGCTGCTAAGCAGGGTCACAGCCCTCTCAGTTGCAAGCTCACCTACACAGGTGACAGCTTGAGGCGAAAAGCTGACTGCCCTCCAGAACAATGGCATTAGGTGGCTTTGACATGCAATATTTGATGCTCTTTGTCACTGAGACTGAATAATTTCTCTTATTTCATGATTCCATCAGAAGCCAAAGACAACAGCAGAGTTGTGGGAGTCCATCTGTGTGAGCTGCTGCTGTATTTAAGCAAAGGACCAGAGCTTTGGTCGCCAAATAGTTTCTAACCCGCTGCCAGTGTGTGAGACCTCTCGTTTGAGCTCTCACAAAGCTGATGAGCCTTTTTCTCTCAGGTAAAGCAAAGCAAAGGCAGGAAGAAAAATGGTAAACACACTGCTGAATTAGGTGGTCTACCTTTGGCAGAGGATAGAGAATACCCTCTCATAGCAAAAGAAAAACATGAAAACTCCATTTGCAATGAGGGAATTGCATGTCTGCTCCTTGAAGCCATCGAACACAAAGCTTTCTGCCCAGCCTTATCCTTGCTGAAGGCAAAAGAAAGCTTCAGGGAGACCTCTGGAAGCCACCTCAGCCTCGGGCAGAAGCTGACAATGCAGCAGTGACTCTCAGCAAAATGACCATGAGGAGAAGCATAGTAAAGCTTTTGAAAGTGAAGGGTAGAAAGAGCAGCAAACTAGTTAACAACCAAATAAACAAGAACCAACCAAATCCCTGAAAAATGAAATTAAAAATCCCTAAACAAATCCCGCTCACCTCCATGGCTAACTCCCACTATCCTGTCTAGATGAATGGGGTTTAGTGCTCTGGGAAATGGTTTCTTCCTTTGGGCTTTGAGAACCCAAATGCTAAAAGCTACATGAGAACTAATTATCATCAGAAAAAGGTCTGTTCAGCATTAAAAGTCAGTTTAATGGATTCCAAATAGAAGTGGCAAGCAGCATTTCCTTTGTATCACAAAGGCAGGAGGGAATATCATTGTTACTTCATATTTCTCTGTCAGTAGAGCCAAAGGGACTCAGAGGGAACCAGCAGCCTGGTGTGCTACAAGACAAACACAGAAGCCAATGGGGGGCTTCAATCAGGCAACCTTAGGTGCATGCATAAGCTCAGGACACAAGAAGCCAAATAGCCCCTGAGCAACGCAAGAAAAAAAGATACACCAGTTTATGCTAATTTTATATACATTATTTCTTACCTTGCTAGGTCTGATTTTAAGTTGTATAATTATGTGTAAAATATCCCACATTTCCCCTCTGCCTCATCTACTATGATGTGCCCTTTGAATAATAACTTGGATAGTCCCCAGAAGCTGGAAGCAAGTGTACAGGGCAGATCTTGTCACCAGTGCAGGACCAAAAGCATTTTCCACTGACTGCACTGCAAGTTCAGAGACCTGAGAGAGGAAAGTTGAGACAACATCATACAATGCATTAGCTGAAAAGTAGGAAGCCATGATTCACAGGATAGACCTTACAGGGCAAACTAACCCAACCTTCATCATGTTTAGAGCTGTTTTGAGAGAGTATGCATTTTTTTCTATCTGTGCTTACACCGTTCTCAGTCAGATTGGACCAAAGAACTTGAATTCATGACTGACAGGTCAGGGTGGATTCTGGAGAAGTACATGAGCAGGATGTCAAAGCTGGATACAGCTGCAGAGGGGGCAGCTGCAGAGCTTCACATGTCATCCTGTGACACTGCCCATGTGCTGGATGGTGTTAATGGAGAGGAATGACAAAGGCCCTCTTGATCCCCACCAGTAAATCTGCTCCTGTAATGTTGCCAAGCCAAGGTCTCAGGCCAAGTGTTTGCTGCAGCAATCCTGCCTTGTGCAGAAAGGCCCTCAGTGGGGTCACAGCCCAGATTGGGCTGCCTTCTCCCGTTTCTCTGTGGCATCTCCAGCAATATCCTTCCAGAGGCCCCTCCAGGCAATTTTCTGCCAGCCATCAGCAGAAGCATGGCAGAGCTTGCAGACATCCACTGCTGCAGCAAGCCAACTCCACACGCTTAAGCACATTTGACGTGGTAACATAAAAAAAACCCCAAACATTTAAACAAGTGATGTTATGAACTCTAATGAACCTCAGAGCCACAGTCAGTAGCCTTTTGTCTGTGAGAGACAAAAAAGGGGAGGTATTGATCTGTAAGGTTTGGCAATCAGAAACCACCTTATGTTACGGGGAGCAAAGGAAACACATGCGAGAAGTAAAATGTGGTGTTCACCAAAAAGACTTAGGAAGTGACAGCCCTATCACAGCAGCTGACTCATCTGAAAAGCCATAGATGGGTGATAATACAGTATCAGGGCAAACAATTGATTTTGAGCAGCACCTGCTGCACGAAAGACACTCACAGTGCTTGAAACAACATCCTGGCCTGAACATGCTCAAACAAAAAGAGAAACCCAGTCTGGTCAAAGGTAAGAACAGCTATAAATAACACCAGCAGCAAGAGAACCATATCAAACAGGATTTTGATTGTGCAGCGAGCAGCAGCAGTCAGTTGAACAGCTGAAAGGCAAAGAGGGCCAAAGACTGATGCTCCGTGACAGGGACTCTCTGGGGAAGCGAAGAGAGGAGTTATCTTTGGGGATTTAAACAACCTGTCGTCTGTGCCACACGGGTTTTCTCTATGACCTTGAAGAAGTCACACAGCATATTTCAGTGCCCAAATAGTCTTTGTGAAAGTGTGTCTGTGAAGTTTTGCAGAGCGCTTTGTGATGCCTGGATAGAAAGAGGCACTTGCTTATTGGGATAGAGAGTTGGTTGGCATCTGACAGCGTTTCTGACCACCCATATTTATAACCACCCACCAGTAAGGAAAGCTGCAGTTTTCAGCATCTTGGTCCACAGTGGAACAGTCCTGGGAACAGTGTAGCTCTTGTTGCTATTCTACCTTAGAAGCTGAACTAAAATTCAGTTTTTAATGAACACAGCGCTAACCCTCATACCCAAACCTGCAACTTAGCAGCTGCAATGGTTGCCAACATGCACAGACGAGAGAAGTTTATCCTTTATCCTTCTCAATGTTCCCTCTCTAATTGTCTGATCCCTTGTTTGAAAAACCTTCATGGCTCTCTCCAGAGCTGGTTCATTTGCACCCAAAACCCCTTTGTTTCTTTGCCTCTGATCCTGCATGGCTCATTGGAGGTGTGGGCTGCCTGTGTGCAGATGATTCTAAGTACCCACAGAGCTCCTGACAGACTCTTCTACCACCGTCAGAAGCCACAATCCTGTGTTGTAGGCATCGACAATCCCACTTCCACTTCACTTCTTGTCACCAAGTGAAGATCCTCCTAGGGAAGAGCTAAATGGATGCTTTTGATTCTCTGACAGAGCTTGTAAGTGAGGCACAGACCAGTCACCCGGCAACCCTATCGTGTTTGTCTAAAAAGGAACAAATGTGAGCCAAAGGTTTGAGCCTGACCCTCCTTCCTTTACTGTGCTGCCTCTGCACAGCTATTTCTCAGCATGTGAAAGTCATGCCTGCTCTTGTGGTTACCCCATTTCCTAATTGATCTGGATCCCAGCTGCAGATATTCCCATTTTTAGTTAATCCTTTTCATTTATAGCCTGCAAAAGGCATGATGCATTTGGAATAAAATGCACTGGATTTCCTCCCATGTGTAATGCTCTCACAGGAGTGGTGGCCTTCCCTGCCGGAGGAAACAGCCCAGCAAACCTCACGGCAGGGCATTATGATAATCTAATGAGAATGAGATAAGAAACTGGATGAGCTTTGCAGTGTCTGATATGGATAAACACCAGACCAAAGCTTGTCAGCATTCATGAGAGAATAAACCAAAGCATTTAAATAGCAGCAAAAATGATCTTTCAAACAATAAGAACAATTAAAATGAGATGTAATTGGCACCTCACATTTTAAAAGCAAACCCAAACTCATTTCAGCCATGTCTCTGTACTTGCCCACTTCCTCTGGCAAGCAAAAAGAAGCTTTATTTCGATTAGCTGACTTGAATCCACACAACTCTGAGCTGAGAAAACACTTCTCAGTGACTAATTTATTCCACAAATATAACATTTTCCTCCTACAATACCCACAAACACATTGCAGTTTCCTTACATATTTTTCTTTGAATTTTTTTGGCACGTTTTCATGAATTGTTTGCATGTTCACTGTTTGCAGTGTTTAATGCCTGGAATCCAAGTGGTTGGTTAGGGGCAGTTGGTCACGTACATCACATGCTATTATTTCTGCTGGTCCCTGGTGGAGACAATCCTTCATGGAGTTCAATTCAATGTCCTTTGATGTCAATGAGAGTCTGTCTCTTTGACTTCAGTGCACTTGGGTGCAGCCCTTTGTTAGGGAACTGGAAGAAGCCACTGGGCTCAGTGTCTCAAGCTGGGCTCAGATTTCTTTAGGAACTCAACAGACATTCATTCCTTCCCACACAGGCCCATCTCAGCTCCACTCCTAAGAAAAACTGAAGTTTTCAAACATCTGTTGGAGACAACATTTTGTTTCCTTACAACTTGCATGGCTATTTAGACCAGTGAAAAATGGGCGTAAAATGGTGCCCTGATGAACTTCACATTCCACTCAGGTGCAATCAGCAAATATCAGAGGAGTGAAGGGTGAAGGTCCTCAACTGGATCCAGGGTTTGCCAATTTAGTTTCAGTATTGTAAAATGAAATCCCTGTTTCGTCCCATGGAAGTCCACAATTTAGAAGTTAAGAGCCCTTCTTTCTCGCTGGGGGAGGCACAGTCCCCACCCCCAACAAATGCCTACATTTCTACATGCCCAACTCCCCAGGCTTATTGGCACCTGCCTCCAGGCACCTCCAGGCTGATGTCCTGAAGACTCCAGGCAATGACCTGCCACAAGAGGACTGCTGGAAGAAGCTGGCAAGCCTGCATACGTTGAGGTGCCTATTTTGACCTCTAGCATTCATGGTGGTGTGTGGCAGCAGAAGAACCAGAAGGAGTGGCGTGGAGATTTTTCTTTTCCTACTCCTCCAGGGCAGTACTGTACTGGCGGCTCATTTAATTTTTAGACTGTCTGCATATAAAAATATAAATTGTCTTCTCTTGAAAATCTGGTTTAAAAATAGCACTGTTTGAGGAGTATATAAATAAGTAATCATTTGGAACACAATATTAGAGCTCCCTTCTTTAATTAAATGGTTGCTTGATGCATTTCAAAGCTCTGTTCTGACTCAGTCTTCCTGTATCTCTGTACTTTATGAACAAACCTTGGCTAACTGCACCATGAATTTTAAAGCAAACTAGATGGCTCAGAGTAATAGAACTATTAATATCCTAATTGCTGAGCTGTGCTTGGGACTAGCCCATTCTCATGCAGACACATGAAGAAATAACATCTCAGACATGCTGGGAAGCAAGAATGGCTTCAATGGCCATCACTGCTTTCTTTTGACACCTGGTTTACAGCAGACACAGAGAAAATATTCCAACGAGAAGGCACATATGTGGGTTTTTTTTCTCTCAACCCACATAGCATTTGCTAGACACAGCCAGGAATGTAATCCTGACTATTCAGACCAACCCCTCTTCTGGCCCTGAATGCTGCTGGAGGGTGAGTAAAAAGGCCATGTGTTTGTTTCTCTTTGTTGGATCGCATTCTTCATGTAATCCCTGGATTGGGTCAGACTTTTTTTTAGTATCACAGAAGTGGGGAATGGAAAAGACACATGACATGAGGCCAACAGTTCACCCCATCCCCAAGCAGGATTATTGACTCTTTATTAACTCTGTTTCATCCTCATGCTTTTGCCTTGTCCAGTTTTAAATTTTTGTAGTCACACAGCTCTCTCTATTAGCTGGGTTGCTATTAGAAAGAACATTTTAATAAAAGCTCCCTGATTTCAAGGTCTATAGCTTCTCTTTCTTAATTTCACCTGACTACTCATGCTGTCCACTTAAAGGATATCAAATGCTTTCCTTGGAGTTTTAAGGGACCATTGGTGACTGTTTAGCTCTTCTGTACATATTCAGCAGCTCTTTTTTTGCTTGCAGGTCTTTGTCATGCTGGGAATCAGATTTCCCTAGCACATCACTCTTCACTTCTCATATAAGCTTGTGATCAGATGCCAAACAACCAGAAGCAGTTTCTTTTTCTTTTTTTTTTTTTTTTCCCCTGAATGACATGAGGGAAAGGACAGGAGGTCTTAGCTAGAAGAATGTAAGGAAAATCACAGCCTTTGCCTCTGGCTGGCTTGCTTACATGCTTGCTTTTTGGGAGGGAGAAAAGGAGAATAAATTATGTCTGAAGATGACCTTTTTTCATCTGACATGAATGGACCCAAAAATTCCCTGTAGTCTTTCCCCAAAAGGCAACTCAAACTGTGTGTGACATGGTTTTGGGTCCACACAATGGTATTAAAGGCACATTTGGTGTCTAAAGCAGCCCTGGGAGGCCATAGTCATGTGATGGAGCTGGGAAAGAGATGAGGCATGCTTCATGGGAGCTCTCTCAGTGCAGTGTCAAACTTGCTATGGTATTGTATATGGAGCAGTACAACCTCATCAGCCCTTTGCTGGCTCTCAACCTTCTTTGCTCCAGTTTACCAGAGTAGATGTTTCCTCCTTCTCTCCCACCAGAGATCAATGCCCACCAACTGCTACATCTCTAAACCCACTGCCACCACTTCAGCTTCAAAGAGATGAAGTGCATGTTCACCCTCAAGGCTTGCACAGCAACATTTGGTCAAAGCTCATGTGGGACCAGCCCTATTCAGAGTGTGTTGCACACATGATCCCAACAGAACCCCATGAGAGGCTTTGGGGCTCCACAGCTGGGAGCTTAGGAGCTCCTGAAAGTTCTAGTTAGTAAGGTTTGTGTTAAGATTTGTTCAGATATCCCACAGAGATGAGCTGCTTTTAAACCCCATGTTTAAATTCCCTTTGCATTTACAGACAACAGTTTTCAGTTGCCAGACACCTTCTTCTTGTCCACTAAGATACAACCTCTGCATTAGGAGGACCCTCACACCTTACACAAGTGTGCCACTCCCTTTCACATATTTTCTTTTTAATTCCTTCTGAATATGCAGTGATATTCAACAGAAGAGATGATGTTCAGAGTAAATATAGGTGTACATTTCTAAATGTAGCTTACAAGATACCTCATAAAGCTATCATGAGACTTTGTGACCTTAACCAATTTGCTTGGCTGCTTTTGTTTCTATTAACATGAGTCTGCCTGGGTGCCAGGTTCAGGTGGTGAACAAGTACTGGATGGAAAGCTGCTGTAGAAGGAAGAGCAGAGCTGCTTTTAAATTTTCTCCAGCTCTTCTGGGCTTGGGAGGAGAGGAGTGACTGACCAGGCAGGAGCATCGTAGCATCAAAGCAGATTGTTAGGTTGTGACACTGCTGGGAAGGAGCTCAGAGACATAGGAGATGCAACTTGGGAAAGGAAATTTTCAGAGGAAAAAGGAAGTGGATTCATCTGAAAGCACTTTTTTTTTTTTTTTTCAATGAAAAGAGAAAGCAGAGATACTGCCTCACTCACTTTGGTCCTGATTTTAAAGCACTTGGAGTGGAGTAACTTCACAGAAACGTTTTCAACATGCAGAAGCAGTTCTTCTCAATTGCATAGGATCTTTTCTTAAGTTGCTTGAGACTTGTGTGGTAACAGTATTATTCAAAATAGCAGTGGACTGTCTTTTATCAATTAGGAGAACAATGACGGAATCATCTTTCACTAATCCTTAATCCTCCCCACAAATGCTTGAGATCCCCATTCAGAGAATCTTTGTTTTATTTACATGTTTGTTGGGATAGCAGCTGTGGGATTGGATCAAATACCTTTCAGATTCTGGGACATTTTGAGCCTCATAATGGGAGTAAGTAACAGACTTGGAGAAGAAATGTTTAGGGAACAGTGCAAGAAAAGTTCTATTTAAGGTTAGACATTTTATAATTGCAATAGTTATAAGATATAAGTGAGGTACCAGCCAGGCTCCATGTGTATGTGACTATAAGGATTTCATGGGATTTATTCCCCTTCCCAACAGTCCAAAGTGTGGTCAGCTGATTGTTAAACCTGTGTCCAAAACTGGCAATAGGAGTTTTGTCACTGCCACCTCAGATTTCCACACTTTGACTGTCTGCAGAAAGCAGGATTAAACAAACATTAGAATCTATTGGCACTTCTTAATATGATAGGTGGGGTTTAGATACAAAGCTTAGAACCTTGACAGAACCACTTGCCAAATTTCAGTTTCTCTCCTGTTGCAGGTCATAGTCCCCTCCCATGCAATGTCACGCCAAAGTGCTTTTGGAATTCTGTCTGGGCACCATCCCCAGGATTGATGATCACCGTTGCATAGACACCAAAGAATGAGGCACAAAGACATCTCCTAAGTGCAATTTGGGACAGTCTTCTTACTTTAGTGGTCATAACCAGTTCTGCAGGTTGGATGGTTTGGAAACAAAATCATCAAAGATGATGGTCTTGGCATTGCCCCTTAGGAACATTTTAAGCATTTGCTCAGAGAGGCTCTTTGCAACTATTCCTTTCCACCCTGACTGTTTTTCCAGACATTTTCCTATTCAGCCAATGTAGTTACACAGTAAACACTGTCAGAAGCAGGCCAACATATGGTATCACTTAGGTACAGAGCAGTCCCAGCATCATCATAACGGTATTTCAGTATCTCTGGTTCCACTTCTAACCCCAAAGGTGTTAAAGAAATTTTTGCAACTCATAAAAAGAGTTTTTATTTGATACCATGTTTCATGCCTTCAAGAGGAAAAGACCTAAGGTCGTGAGGAGAACAGTGCCCAACAAGCAGTTGGCTCTGTAGTCATTTGATTGCTCTGCTACAGACTAGGTCAGTGAGATGTTAAATAAAATTAGCTTTGAAGTCTTTACAATTCTATACAAACTTACTCAGCTTTGCTGACCTAATGTAAGAAATGTGGGCCACTGTAGATACAATCAAATCCATCAAATATGAGCCAGCAAGACCTAATGGAAAACTCTGAGTCCCACTGTTACTGCTTCTCAGCATTCCAAGAGGCAGCTGAAGGTATGATTGCAGGCAATGCAACAGGAATCAGATGTGCAAGGGAAGGAAATTCTGGTGTTTGGCAAAAGTGAACTACTTGGGAACTTGTCAAGCCATCTTGTCCCTGTTTGCCTGCAGGACTGGAGCAGTGTAAATTTATTGAAGACTGCACAGGGAATCCAGATGTTTGGCAAAGGGAATTGATGGAAGCCTCCCAGAAAATGATAGCAGGCTCCATTCACGAGGAGCATCTGGGTTTGTAATGTCACAAGCCAGGTCAGAAGAAGTGTGTGGCACACTGCCTGCCACCAGCACAGGGTGACAGGGCAGGAGTAATGGCTGTATGAAGGGAAGGGTGTTACTTTGTCTTGTGAGGAGCATTGCTGTGTTTGGTAACCCTGTACAAGCCAACTCTCTGCCTACCAAGTTGCTTTTACCTAGCATGAGGCACCTGAAGCTATCTGTAAACCTTTAGTGGGCTCCTGGCAAAGCATGGCTCTAAGCTGTGGGGAAATTTGAGGGCGCAGGTCTGGTCTGGTCCCCTGGGTAAGATGGGAATGCGAAGTCCCAGCTCTCAGGCTTAAGTTCCTATACAGAAGGGGCCTCAGTGCCTTGGTGACAGAGGAAGGTGAGCAGAGGGGTTATGGTTGAGTTGAAACCTTAATGAAGGCAAAGACTGTGGCAGCTGCATCTCCCCTCAGCAGCAGGATACAAAGCCAAGGTAAGCCTTTTGGACTCATTTATGACAGCAGTAGATAACGCCCCTCACCAAAAAGAGCATCTAGGAATTGTGTAATAACACACAAGACACACCACATGGAAAGAAAAACATCCCTAACCCACACAGAAAAGAATCAAAAGATTGTTCTTGCCATGTAATGGTTCAGATGAGTACCTGTGGGAAGAAAATCCTTTGGAAAACTTTTTTTAGAAAATCAGTTTCCTTCAACAGGAAATTTAAAGGTATTCAAGGAGCTCAGAGTCTCTCAATCTCAGCAGCATGCTGTTCACATGTGGCCCAGCACATGCTTGCAGAGGTATCACACACCAGATTTTCCGTTGTGGGTACCTAAGGATAGAGACGTGGATCTATATTTGGAGCATAAATGAGGCACCTCACACCTACTAAGCAGTACAGACTCCTCTTTCCTGCAAATTAAGCCACTTGTCTGCTTTAGGAGCACCAGCTTCTGACACCCACAATTAAACTGTGAAGTTTCTAAGATTTGTTAGACACCCTTACACAGGGAGGCCAGCACAGCAGAATTCAGCAAGCCACCTCCTCTATAACTAGATCATCACTAATGACAATGTGTTACCTTGCATTTCTCCAAATCAATTACTGTCTTGCTCTTTTTTGGGTCCCTAGCCTGAAGTAACTTAAAGTAATTGCTGTCTCCCAAAGATAGGTGTTCAACATCTCAAAACAAAACAAAACAAAACAAAACAAACAAACAAAAAAAATCAAGTTTATTTTAAAAACATCTTATATTGGACAACCAAAACTGGCTGTCATAAGGGAATGCTCTAGTTCATTTTCTCACTGGGGTGCCCTTCCATTGACTCAGTCCTCAAGCAGGCACTGGTGAGTGGTTGCCTGAAAACATACAAGAGAGATGTAGTGATCACAAGTAAGATAGAAATATTGTATGTTGACTTGCTATTTATATATTTACTGGTTTTTGTTGTTTATGTTTTGTTTGTTTGTTTTAATTTCAGGCCTTAAAGAATAAAAGCAGCTCTTGAAGGCTTTTAAGAGACCACATGAACACTGGAAGCTTCAGCCTGTGTCCTCACCACCTGCAGGGCTACTGGTGGAGCCCTTGTTCAAGTGGGAAAACAGCTGCTGTGGACCTGCTGAGGGAAAACCAAATGCACTCATGCAGGTGCCTGAAATTAGTCCTGCTGGAGGCATCTTCAGGAGGGTGCAAGAGACAGAATGGTTTTGGCAACCTTATTTTCTCTAAAAGGTCTGTTCATGCAGCAGTAGAAAAAGTGCTGAGGTTGTCACTTTGTTCATTGGTACTCAGATTCAAAAAAGGAAGAGCAGGTAGCAAAGCAGAGGGGAAACATAGCCCAGGGCTGGAAAAAAAAAAAAAAATCAGACTCATTTTTAACAAGCCATGCTATTTCTGTGTTGCACAAGAGCCACACAAGTCATGCTGAGCCTTCTATGATTGGTATGCATATGTTTAGGCTAGTGTTTCAGGAGAGGGCAAGAGAGAGTCCCAGGACTGTGGGAGTCCTTCTACTTATAGCTATGAATTAATTCTAATTAGCACTGGAAATGAGTCTCTCCAGCTCTTTGTTCTCTGAAATTGGGCTTTTCAGATGCACACTTCTCAATTAGCAGCTAATTATGATGGTCTTACCTCCTTAAGGCTAGATGGAGTATAAAAAAATACCCCCTGACAGCTGTTGGAGTTTTGCCTTAAGCTTGAGCAGCAGAATTATTGATATCAATTTCAAGGGTCTTTTGCCCATAAATCCCTCACAGACTTGAAACAATGCTATTTGTGACAAAACCAAGAATTATTTGATGCTGTGAGAAACACATCACATTTCCAGCTCTCACTAAATGTAGTGAAAGCAAAACCAGATAATGTATGTGTCCAATAGTCTGTCCCTTCTCTCCTCTCCTGAGGCAGTGAATATGAGGAATCCAGATGCAAACCACACCAGGTTTTGAGGAATAACTAGGTGTTCCCAGGCTGCTTGGCTATCACCAACCTTTCTCTACAACTGTTGTTGGATAATGATGGTAGAGTTCTAATCTAGATCCAGATCTAGTTTCCCTTATGCCAAGGACCCCAAGTACTCATTTCCCAG
This sequence comes from Oxyruncus cristatus, assembly GCA_013399855.1. Classification (NCBI taxonomy): domain Eukaryota; kingdom Metazoa; phylum Chordata; class Aves; order Passeriformes; family Cotingidae; genus Oxyruncus; species Oxyruncus cristatus. The sequence goes on along the minus strand of VXAY01004719.1, from coordinate 1,128,926 downwards.
TAATCCAGCTCCAGTTCTGTAGACTAAGAACCAGCAAAGAACCTTTTTACCCCTGTGACAGGTGAGTTTGGCTCTGGAGTCCCTGGCAAGGCAGTTAGGATGGGGAGGAGATGCATAAGAATATCAGATTTGCGCTACTGGGACGACATTGATGGCCCACCGTGCCCTATATCCCACCTCTGTTGATGGTGGCAGGACATGCTGCACAGGGAGTTTAGTGAGTACAACCCTGCTTACTCCCTTTAGTGTGGTCCTGTTGCCCATGAATTAGTCTAACCATTCCTTGAACTAGCTGGTAGTACCAGTATCCATAGCCTTCTGCATGACTAAATCCCAGGAGTTCGCTACTCATTGTGCAAGAAATAGGCTCTCTTTCATCTGTTTTAAGATGACCTCCCAGTTCAAGCATCATTTTTCCAGCGTCACCCCTCATTTTAGGCTGCATATATTTCCTCCTACATGCAGGGGAGAAAATGGTTCCTTTGTTCATTAATCTCTCTGGTCGTACTGGGGTCTGTGCAAAATGTTATCTGCTGAAGGACGTGACAGAATCGTAGAAGCATCACAATTTTCAGCTACTTGTAGATGTACAGTTCTCAGATAACAGGAAATACAGTCTGCTCAGCAGTTCTCACGTTCTTCTCGCATGACGATTTCATTTCACATCTCCATGGAATAGTTATGGTCTGATATTTCCTTGGTAATACCAAGGGGGATTAGCAGTATTGGAGGCACTCTGTGAAAGTACTATTTTAAGATAAAATTTCTTTGCAATAAAACTAGAGATAAGGCAAACCCCATCTCAAATCAGTCAGACTTATGACATCTGGGTAAGAACTTCACGCAGATGCTAATTATTTCTGTGCTATAGTAAACAGGCTCCCCAGGGCAGCTAAATTTCAGCTCCAACAAAATTGCACATCCCCAGTCTATATAGACCATGTCTCTGGGAAAGGAAGAAAGCCTTACAACAAATAGATACATAGTAGCACCTCCCTCCAAACATATAAAACACAGCTATGAAAACTTGTTTCCATGTTGCAAGCACTAGAGAAATGAGGTGTATGCCTTACTATTGTAGTATTATAGCTCCTGGTGTGTTGTAGTACCTCCCTCAATGCAAAAATCTATGTCCTGAAGGGAAAACAGTCGTCTTTAGACTAAATTAGATTACAAAACATTTATGCTACCAGATAGTCTCTATAAGATTTCTAGCATGTCTCTTTCTTACAGAAAATTGAAAGGATCACAACAGCAAATGAATGTATTTGGCTGGTTTAGCCTGAATTGTGTGTTAACTTGCCCTCAGCTATGTATTTTGGATCAGATGGAGTGGTTGAATATATGAAAGTACAGGGAAAGGTTGTCCAGGGGCCCTGGAATTTGCACCAATACAGGACTTCAAAAACAAGTTAGGCAAATGTCAGAAAGGGCAGTGATGTATTTGATCCCACCCTGGGCACAGAAAGGAACTGGGTAATTTCCTCAGGTCCTCTCCAGGCTAATTTATGTGATTCCATAAAATAGCAAAAAAACTAACAAAGTAGAAATCTCTGCTTCCATTTCACATAGCACTTGTCAACTGTATCTGTCTCCTAAGCAAACATGCCAAGTCTGCTACCTCTCTAAACGGCATGGTAGAAGCAAAAGAGCAAGTCGCTTTAAAAGGGACAACATAGAAGTACTGCTGCAAACAAAAAACTTCTTTAAGACTGCAATGTCCAAATGTTCATCCTTTGCCACATAATTCAAACAGGTGATAACACTGGAAAAATTACCACAAAGGGAAAAAAGAGGAAGAGAGGGAGGAAGGGATGCAGACAGACAGGCAGGCAGGTAGGCAGGAAGGAAGGAAGGAAGGAAGGTAGGAAAGAAGGCAGATCTATCCAGTGCTCTGTAGAATTATTAATGCTACATTTTTTATATTTTCATATTACAAGCCTTCCCAAACAAAAAAAACCCACTGAGATCTTCTATAAAACCCAGTGTTACTACAGTTTTGATACATTTGTATAGAGCCCCTTTCCTATTGGTATAAGACTGTGAAGTAACACATTTATATATTTGGGTCTGTTTTCTGCTCCTCCCTTCTTAACCCCCTTTTATTATTCACAGATATAACAGTGTCAGTGTTTTGTTGAGCACTAAGGACAAGTTTCCATTCCCTGGAAGTCACCTTCCATCAGCCAAGCGATAATCACTGATCTTACACAAGAATTCAGGCTGCCTCACCTGCAAAGTAAAACACAAGTATTTAAGTGAGGCCATTTCATCTGGCAATTGAGGCAGGCTGAGAGCATACACATGGTTAATTAGTATGGTTCAGCCAGCAGGCAATAACTCATTAAGCTAAAGTAACTCGACTGTGTTTGATCATGTGCTTTATGCCCCAAGGCACTTCATAAGTAAAGCAGTAAAGTCAGCTTATCTACCATCTCAGTTTCTCTCTCCCTCTCTCTGTTTTTCTAACCACAGAAAATCATGGTTAAACCACAGAGGATAATTTCTGGACACAGAACAGTTCACCACCTTCCTCTTTTTGGCAGACTGACTGCTCTTGAAGATTGTTATTGTGCCTCCTTTCAGCTTTGCTTTCCCTAGGCTAAATATGAAGCCTTTCTCTCTGCTCTCTGCAGCCTTGTTCTCCTATGACTTGCAGCTATTTCTTTCCTGAGGTGTAATGTCAAAAACCGGTCCCAGTGATCCAGCTGAAGGGCTTATCCCTCTGTGTCTAATATGTGACATGCCCATCTGTCCAACTCAGCCCAGTGTTTCTTCCTTCCACAGCTGAGTCATTGCTCCATCATAACCTCCAGCTCCTTCGTGGCAGAGGTCTGCCTGGCTACTCTCTCCCATCGTGTGCCTGTGGAGCTCATTATTTCAGTGTAGGTGCAGATTTGTGCTTGTCTTCACTAAATTGCATCCTGTTTCTTTCCAGACCATTTCTCTAATTACTGAGATCTCTTGAGCATTAATCCTCTCCTCCCTAGTGTCTCTTGCTCTCAGCTGAAACTCCAATAAAGGGACTCTCTACCCCTTCATCCAAATTATTAATGAAAATACTGAATAGGCCTGAATCCAGGCCTAGGGATATCCCTAAGGATCCAGCTCAATCCAGTTTGACAGTATTCACCTAGTAACTGCTCCCTGAGTACTCTTAGTAATTTCATCTGAACCTTTTCCCTTTGATTTTCTTGTAAGAACGTTGCATTTCTAAAGGCAAGATATTGTAGCTACATCTTCTCCTTTATTTATAACAGTTAGTGCTAAGAAAACATGCAGAGGGGAAACTAACATACATGTGTCAGACCTGAATTGAGGTGCCTTCTGTGGAGGATTAGGATGTGACCAAATATCCCAGCCCTCACATTGCAAACCCATTTCAGCATTCATGAAAAGCAGCTGCTGGTGGTCCCCACAGCACTAAATAGGATGATGGACTAAATTGATTTGGGAATAATTTAATGTAACACTTCTTAAATCATAGGATCCTCAATTTCCAGGAGAATTGGATCAAGCTTATATGCATCCAAATTCACTTTCCAGAATCAAGTGTAAGGGATGGGTTTCCACCAGTAATCTCCCTTCTTGCTTAGGTAAAAATTGCTGAGCTCCAAAGTCCACATGGGAGTGGGGTGTTTGTTTTTATCCAAGGGGAAGGAAGTCACCTATTTCATTCCCTTGTGCTCGAGTAATTTTGTGATTTGCATAATGAAATATGGAAAGATACGGTAACATCCAGATATAAAGAGAGCTTCTTGTGTTTTACATGTCAGCCTGGAGAACAGAAGCATGCGAGAAAGTAGACTAAAATACAACCCTGAACACCTGTAATATAGTATGGCATGGTAATAAAACATTGCTGGCTTAAGCAAGAGCTTTTGATCTGCTCCTTACAGAAGCCCTTCCCTCTCCATTGGTTTTTAGAGGCCGCCCAGAGAGATTATGTGCTTAAGTTAGTAATTTAAATTTAGTTACCTAGAACAAACATTGCAGGCTCCCCTCCTCCCTTCCCAGAATAAATACTTCATGGTGGCATAAGACCATTCTCTTTTTGAAAAAGAACAAGTACCACAGGAAAAAGTTAATAGGAAAAGAAGAAATATTTCACTCGCTCTTCAGTGTGGTGGTTGTTTGTTTGTTCTTTAGAGTCAGTTGTGCCTAATAACTGAACAGGAACCAATGCAAATTAAGCAAGTTCATTTCTGATCACTGGCTGAGCACTCACTTTCTGCTAATGAAAAACTGAACTGTAAAATCAAGTAAAAATATTTTTTCTGTAGTTCCCAGTGGAATTCAAAGCCAACACACATTTGTACTTCCGCTTGCTCCACAGGCGGCTTGGCGCCCCTTTCACTGACACTGAGTCCTGCCAGAAAAGCCCATCAGGTCTTTCAGGTTCCCACTGGCAGAAAAAGTACCACTCTCCTTGCACCAACATTTGGAAAACAGAAAATGTGCTGAGTCTCAATGTCCTTCAAGCCTCCATAAATCACTCATAGAAAAGAGCGGAGATCACTTAGGCAGCACATTGTATGCCCAAAACCAGAGCTGAAGTAGGACCTCCAGAGTCGCTATAGAGGGATTTCATCACGAGGAAGAGAGGCTGAGCAAACAGCAAGGATGCCTTGTCACAACAACATCCTGTCCTTGAAGAGAGGAGAATGGCTTTTGAGGGAATGACAGAGCTTTGGATCTCAGCTCCCTGAGGCAAGTTCAGGCAAGTTCAGACTCATTGCTTTTGTGTGATGGAAGGTTTGGGTTTATTATTAGATTGAACGCAAAAGAGCCTTGCCAAGTTTGAAAGTTCATGATGTTTCAAGAAGAGAAAGGAAGTGTCTTTACCTCTTGGAGAGACTAGTCTCTCAGCTATGAAACAGGCCAGGAGTTATTTAGCCCTCATTCCAAATGATGAATGGAAGATGGCTGAAGAATAGTGTGCTGAAACCCAGAGGCAGATCTGCCCTTCAATACTTGCAAGTGAGGGCACCACAGCGTTTCTTCTCAGAGTGAAATTCCCATTTCCCACGTTTGCATTTTCTGCTGCAAATGAGATAAACATTGATACAGTGCAGAGCAAACAGACTCTGCTATGAGGCTCATTGGGGGTTTACTGGCTACTCAAACAGAAGAAGATTGGGTGGGAATTAAATATGTATAACCTCAAGTTTTGCCCCCTTGCTTACAGCTCTTTCTCACCATCCTAAAAATCCATTTTCATGCCAGATGGGCATTTACCCCTGTCTGAATGCTGTCCCACAGCCTCGCTGCTCTCAAGATGGAGACATCTTCTTGTTTCCAGCCTTAGCTAACAGCAGACCCTTCAGATGCATTTGCTTTTGTGACAGCCATCTCTCCACCTTAAATAGTTTGTATCCCTCCTTTGGGGTTACCTGCATTATTCCAATAGACAGCAACCATAGTTTCTGACAGCCCCAGTTTTGCTAAGGAAAGCAAGACAAAGCTTTTTATTTCACCTTTTGTCAGGTAGGTCATTTTCCCCCCCTTAGCCCAACTTTATATCCTATCTGCACTTGATTTCAGTAAAATATCTTTTCCCTGGAAAGTGAGTAATTGGAGTTGTATAAGTCAGGGCTTGCCAGTGCCTTCATTAGGGCTCATTATATCCTTCTTCCATACTAGCTTTTGCACCTATTGAGTCTGGTTTGCATTTTCACCACCACCTTGTGTTTGTTCTCCATGGTCACCCATAGTCAAGTCCAGTGCTCAGGTCTTTCCAGTCCAGATGCCTTTCAATGGACAAATTTCCCAGAGCATAATGCTCCCCAGGGAAGTGGTCACAGTACCAAGCCTGACAGAGCTGAAGAAGCGTTTGGACGATACTCTCAGGCCCATGGTGTGCTTCTTGGGGATGGTCCTGTGCAGGGCCAGGAGCTGGACTCAATGATCCTTGTGGGCACCTCCCAGCTCAGCGTATTCTGTGATTCTGCGTAAAAATTTCCACTGTGCATCACTTTGTAGTTCTGTGTTACCCCATCTCATGTTGCATTTATTACCCCACTCCTCAAACTCAACCAGCTCTTCACCAAAACTGCTCCGATTCTGCTGTAGTGACAGCACATTAAGGAAGAGTTCATCAGTATGCTCGGTTTTATCTGTGCCAAAACCAGTCCTGTAAGTGTTTTAAGAAAAGCAAATCCAAGACCCATTCGTGTTACTGGCAGGTTTCTTCTATCTTGATGCTCCCCTAAAACACAAAAGCTGCTTCTTGCTGAGCCATACCTTTTCCCATCTCATCATTCTTACACTAATGCTCATCTTCATTAGCTACCCTGATAATTTTCCAGGTATCTACATATCAAAACCATCTGTTGTAATTCAGCTGTATTAGATCTATTAAATGTCTCCTGTCTAGAAAATCAACTATCTATCAATTATCTACTCATCTGTTGTTTGTCATTCAGACTAGGCTGCCTTGAGCTACTCCTCCTCACCTGAATTTTACAGATGCGGTTTTCTTTTCAGCCTGAACACCCTTTTAGTTTTTATTTGTCCTTCAAATTTTGTTCTAGGCCTTTCCTAGCATCAAGGCCACAGTGGTCAACTGACTGGGAATAATTTCTTGCTTGTTAAGTCTAGTTTAGTGTCTCTGACTGAGTAGGTTTACAGAAAAAGAAGTTAATGTTGGATTAATGATTTCATGTAATCTGGTGAATGAGACTTTAGGGGTTCTGACATAGAGGTGATCTTGTCTCTGTGGTAAGGTGCACTGACTGGCTTTATTTTTACCTATGGCGTGGCCCCTTGAGTTTTCATGCCCTAATTCCTAACAGCTTCCCTGGTTTTACCATAAGTATTTAACAACTGCATACAGAAAACTGAATTATGGTGGGTTTTCAACTCGATGTGATATCTGAGCATCTCTTGCCTCTTCCCTCACTGCCTCGTTAGTCACCTCTTGTCTGCGTTCTGTTTATACTACAGAAAGAACTTAGATTCTTCCTGTGCTTGCGGTGTCTAACTCAGCTTGATTTACAGGAACTTCCTTTTTATATCCACCCATGGAGACTCCTTTGCTTTTCCCAATTCATTTTTCATCCCTCTTCTTCATCAGTGTCCCTCAGTCATTTGTCCAAGTTGATCTGGAGTCTTCCCTTGCAAAGTCCATTCCAGTTCGAAAGTGACACTCAACTTTTGGCATCTGTTGTCTTACAAAAAGCAGTATCAAATCTAGACCAGGCAGAGTGAGTGTCCCAGAGCCTGAGCACATGTCATTTCCCCAGGAGGGGAGGTGCCACCTCCTCCTGAACACCTCTATGACACCTACCCCAGCATGGGAATATCTTGCACCTCTGTGCTCCCCCAGATGGGCTTTTCCGGCTCTCCAGCATCTGTGGCTCATCTTAGCCATGGAGTGGCCCCTGGGCAGGAATTAAAACGAAGTGTGGAACTTATCTCCCTGCTCAACATTTCCAGGTTCACTTGCTCAACCTCATTCATCGAAATGGCTCTTCAACCCCACAGCTCCAGCTTTGGCTGAAGAAAAGGGCACAGGTGTGTGTGTCCAAAGCACAGAGAAGTTGCTTTTCTCACTGCTTTGACAGCGCTTACTGGTGGTAGTGAAACTCCAGAAGAGAGAGGTGGCTGGGAACAAGGGTCAAACTAAGGAAGACTGAAGAAGTTCAACCCTCTTGCAAATTGGGTTGCTCAAAACATCCAACAGGGCCTGACTCAAGGCTGTGCTGTATATTTTGGTAAGATTTTTCTCGTCTTGTGTGTATGGGAAGCTCAAACTTAAAATGCCTACCGAATGAATGAGACCTGACTCAAACAATGCAAGATTTTACAAAGGAAAGGTTGTGCCATTGCCATCAGCCCCCTTTTATCTCAGCTGCAGCTACCCCTCCCTTTTTCAGTGGCTGCTCCTGAAAATTGCAATTTTTTATTTATTTTTTTTTTTTTTTTTGGGCCCCCTTTCCACTTCT
>VXAY01004719.1:1086186-1120949 GCA_013399855.1 Oxyruncus cristatus | reverse complement strand
TTTTTTATTTATTTTTTTTTTTTTATGAGGACCCCTTTCCATCTACTGCCCTGGATCCAGGCAGTGATCCTGTTTGGAGCATCATTCCCAGTGGTGCTGTATCAGTGGCACTGTCCCACAGTAGTGTCCTTTTCTGGGGGGGCTGAGTAGCAATTGGGTCTCCGCTGGTGTCTCCTTTCTGGCATGCTAACTCTGAATAATGATGTGGCAGCAGCACTGGTGTTACATGCCAGACCAAATGAATGGGAAAGAAATATTTTCATTATTTTGAAATGCCAGATTGATTTCACATCCAGCTGGCACTACTTATATATCCTCCTTTCTCCCCTACCTCTTTTTTTTTTTTTTAAATACTGCCCTGATTTCCCAGGCAGTGATTGTTTCTGCAGCCCCTTCTCAGGCCAGAGCTTTTGAGAGAAAAAAAAGAAAACAAACACGGTTTGGGGTTTTTCCTACGCTGACATCATTAGCTGCCCGTCACTTTCAGAATGAATGTGCTAGTGCTGTCATAAGGCATATGCTGTCAGTGGGGTTTTCTTCCCACCCCTGCTCTTTAAACATAGCAGAAGTTCCCTTTTCTCTGTAATGAGAAGCTGAAAAAATCCCCAGCTAGAACTGGCACCAGCACAGGCACCAGATACATCCCTACTCAATAAGAAGCAAGCAAGCAGGCTCAGATAAGCCCAAACCCTTGGGAATCATACTCTGGCTGTCCTTATTTGGTGCATCAGTCTGTCCTACGTCCAAAACATGGTTGATTTTGAGTTCATAAGGTGATTATCTTGGCCCCAGCTCCTTCCTGTGAAATGCAGTGGGCGCTCTGCCAGCCTCCTGCCCATGTGTCCCCTATGAACAGGAGAGGCTGAAGGCAACGGAGAAGTGGTGGGGAAGGGGAGCAGGTCACCAGATACCAGTCTGAGGCCCTCAGGCCTTCCCCCGGCACCACCATGCTGCCAACACTGTAGTTTGGGAGAGTTTATCTCATCTTGCCTTGAATACATTTACTGTTTGAATCATAATTACCTCGCTAGGAAAAGTATTCTGTTATCTGATGTCCTTCTGGTGGGCATTTTTTTCCAGAGATGTGAAGTCAGTTGGGCTTCTGTTAAGCCTCAGTTATTTATTCTTCTTTCTGCTTGCAGTATCCAGCATTAGTAGTTGCTTTTTTCTTCCACTCAAGTGTTACCTACCCAGTAGCTGTTTTGTTCCACCCCAGTGTATCAGTGCAGCCTTTTGCACATGCATATTTTTTATTTGAACAAGAAACTTCAGAATTTCAAGGCTGTAAAAGGGCTGCGTATGAAAATGGAGTTAAGTCAAATCTGTGAAGGCAGGTGATTTTGGATATGCAGACAACAGCTTTTAAAATAAACTGCTCTTGCATATTTTCAGAAGGCATTCCACACCCATTCCAAAGTTACACAAGCTGAAATTTCAATAAAGAATGACTAGAGGAAAACAGAATAAGAACAGGAACATGAAATATCTCTTCTTTCACGAATAATTTCTGAGGTGTCAAGCTAATGCTATTAGAGCCTTAAAAGTGAGCAGGAACGCCCTAAAATTAATAGGAAATTTTATAGCTAACCAATGAAGAGATTTCAAAGCCAAAGTAATTTGATAAAATTCTCTGAATTCAGCTGGCACCCTCCCATATCACTCTGTATCAGCTGCGATCTTTTAATAGCACAAGCTGTGAGGTACAAAAATAATGCACCACAATGGCATACGGTTCCCTGAAATACAAGTAACTTTCAGTAGTCAAATTATCCCATAAGTATAATCACTTTTGGATTAATACAGCCGTATTCTTTAGTCTTTTTGTGTAAGCCTGACCTAAGATATTTGACATGGTAAAAAAAAAAAACAAAACAAAAAAAACACAAAGAGTGAGAAAACCCCTAAATACAGTGGTTATGAAAATCAGACTTTTCTTGAGAATGTGAAAATGGGAAGGGAAATTACCTATGAAAAGTGTTTGGAAATACAGCACCTTGGATTCATATTGAGTGGCTTAAGCCACAACAGAATCGAAACTGTGGCTCAGTTGCCTTCTCTTTAATTCCCCCCTTTTTTTTTTTTTTTTTTTTAAATACAAACTGGTTCTGCTTAAAGGGAACAAGCACTTCTACATGGTGTACTGGAACCTCTGATGTGAGAACAGAACTGTTCTCACACACAATGAGAACACACACATGAAAACACAATGTTTTCATAGTTAAGGTGTGACCTCTATGCGTCTCCCTGATGATAACCAGAAGGCGTCTGCAGAGGACATTGGCTGGGTTGTCAAAACCTGGCATTTGGCAGAGCAGAAACCAGATCTTCCTCTGAAAACACCAACCCAGCCACTGCAGGAGACAGCTTACCTTGGGTTCATGTGGGAAGGGCACAGCTCAGCGCACCCTGCTGCAAGAGAGGACTCTGGGGGGGTTCAGGTCGAGCCAGCCCCCGTCCTCCTTCATGGCTGCAATAAACCCCAATAAACAAGATTTTCCCTGGAACTTGGCAGTTTTACTTATATTTCGATGTCTTACGCAGTTTCAGCAGCAGCTGAAGGCACCTGTCATGGCTGGAGTTGCACAGATCCTTTCACAGGGTTGCAGCGATCTTCAGAGAAAAATGTATAGGAGTAAACACACCATGTCACGGAAAAAAAAAAATAAAAAAAGTTAAGGGCATCTAGGCTTGATGTGGCAAAACATGAGGAATGAAAAGCCAAAACACACTGGGTGTTTGTGAGTGCTGTAAAAGGAGCAACGTGCTTATTGGAGCTGAGGAGCAATTTACTCATGTGGAGTACTTCCTGTCACGTTTAAGGATCTGAAACACATTCTTAAATCAGTAATGAAGGAAACAGTGAAAGTAGTACTTACGGGAGGACTGATATTTTTCCAGATCAAACTGCTGGGGTTTAGAGCCCCTCGGTGCATCCAGCTGTTCTGGAGGCAGCCATGAGATTCCTCCTTGCCCACACATCTGAAAAGATGCATGGATTCTCCATTTACAATAATTATACAGACATCCAGGTTTTTTTTTTCTCTCTCAAGGCCCAGATCTGCCCATCTTTTTCATGAACAACTGCAGCCCTTTAGGAGTAAATGACAACTGTGTGCAAAGTAGGCAAGAAAAGTCTGAGTCTGACCCCAGAACTATGGCCCTGGACAGCCAAACCCTGATTAGACTGAACCAAAACCAGTTGCTGCCTAAATTCCAGAGCACCCACCATCCCACTGTTTGCCCTCCAGGAAGCCTAGTGTCCTCGTTCTCTTGCATGCTATTCCAAGGAGCCCCACAGTGAGCAAGTCGGGGGTTGGATTCACCTAAGCAGGAGGTGAATTCAGCTTTGCCATTGGCTTCCGGACCTGTTTGAGCGTTTCCTATTGAACACTCCTATTCTATGTATAAAATACTTACAGCACATTTCTGCATGGATAGGAAAAGTAATTGCTTTAATTAAATATCAAAGATACCATTATTTTGCAATGCAGAGAAAATTCAAAATATCCAGGACCTAAAGCATGTACCTAAAGCAGCCCATGGTATTCCTGACAGTGGTTGGGTTGGCTTCATGGACTTCAGGACTCCAGGATTAACTCTGGTAGCTAACTACTGCTCAACCTCACTTCCATAAACCCTCTTGGAACGAATCACACACAATTTTTTAAGTTCTTGGGAGAAAACAAGGAGATTAATAACAGCCAACATGCATCAAATAGATCTAATTGTATTGAGCTATATCAGACCAATCTAAATGTATTTTTCATTACAAGATAGTGGGAGAATCAGTAAATGTCATGTATCTTGACTTTTTACAGCTTGGAAAGTATTGTCTAGGTTAAATTATTTGAGGTGGTTGCAAGAGTGGCTCTAAAATCATAGCTGGAGAGCAGTTCTTAGTGCCAGAGTCTCATATCACAGACTGAAGGGATGCTCAGGCAGTGATCTGTGTACTCTGTCCCAAGTCTGATGGCATTTCGCATTTTCCATACAACCTGGGAACAGAAAAGAAGGGACTTTTGTTACTGATGTGAAGATGGAAGAGGTTATGTGGAGGTTAGTGCGTCAACTAAGAATTAAAAAAAATAGCAATTTTAGAAGTACACTGCAAAATGATATGACTAAGATTTGACTAGTCAAATACAACATTCTGTATTGGACAGTATAAAACACCTTCACAAAATCACACAAGGGAATTATCAGGTCAGGAGGAGTTTTGGTGAAATCGGCTACAGGCTGAGAATAACTCCATGAGATTTTGTTGCTGGAAAAAATGTAAGTCTTGTATGGATGTATGAATGTGTTCTGATGTGAAAACACAAGGTAATTCCACTCCGCTTGATGATCTTCTCTCAAAGCCCTCAGTGGGACTGAACTGCACATTTTGGGCAACAGTACTTCAAACACAAGCTGTACGATGGGTGGACCAAACAGGGCAGTCAGAGAAGGGCAGTCAGGTCTAGTAGAAAATTATTCAACAGTGAAGTGAGAAATTAGACCTTAAGGCATGGAAGGCTTTTAAAACTGAATGTAAGAAAGCACTGGAGAAGACCAAGAAGACCAAGAAAGCTGTGGTTTCTCCATCCCTGAAGGTCTCCACCACTGACAGGTAGGCAGACACCTGTCAGGAATGATGTTGCCCTTGTGCAGAAGATAGATCAGAGACTCTTCTACTGCAGAATAGGTGCATGCCCTGGGACAGGCAGCATTTCAGAGAGATCAGGGCATGAAGCCAGACTCTTGGCTCAAGGGAACCAGAATGCTAGTCTTAAAAATGTGGTAGAAGCACTCCATCCTTAACTTTGAATGGGTTGCAGATGTAGGTTGCTGCAGCTGCGTGCCAGAGACACAGCAGATGGACCACCTCTGAAAGATAATGTAGCTAATACTGATGGAGAAGAAGGGTTGTTAGCAGGAAAAGGAAAAGCAGTAGGTAATCTCCAGGGAAGCAGATAATTGATTTACCTCTCCTGGAATGCAAAGTTGGGGAAGATTGTACTGTAAAATAAAACTGTGTCAACAACGATCTGTAGTTCTTGCTCTCCAGGAAAGATGCAGGTTTAAGTTTGTGGATGTGTGTAAGTCTCCCAGCTCTGAAGTAAGCTGTCTCTGTTTCACACCTGAAGAAGGATTTCTGAGCCTGAGTTCTTAAAACATTTTTTGCAAATAAATCAGTTTGTCTTACAGAAGGTACCATGTGTATCTAACCCTCACCTTAACATCTTGCCTTGGAAAAAAAATAATTTCTGTTTTATGCAACAATGTAGGGAATTATATATGGAAAAATGGCCTGGAAGGATCCTTTTGTCCATGGCAAGATTAAACATATTTATCTCATTTCTGATGAATACCCTTCTTAATTAATCTTAAAAATATGCAGCAATGGAGATCCAGCATATTTCCAAGGCAGTTTGTTTGGATGCCTCATTATCCCTTCCTGCCAACAGCGTTTCCTAACACCTAACCCATATTTTCACCGATGTAATTTAAGGCCATAACACTAAACTTTAACACATAACTTTATACAACAGCCCTGTGTATATACTTAATACATTATTGGTTTGGGGTTTTTTTTAAATCCTAATGATACCAACTTTATCAACTTGATTGTTCCTAAATTCAGTACTCCCTTTTGTCACTTTCCATAAATATCTGTAAGGACACAGAGCAGCCAGGTCATGCAGCCACAGTGGTGTAGCCTCTGAGCCCTCATAAAGTTAAATATATATTTAAATATATATATTATTTCACCTCTTCATTTTCAGACAAAAATGAATGCCAAAGCAGACTCCAACTGCACATACCAGCCATAGCAGGAGAGCTGTCATCTCAGGCTTTGTGCTCAGCTGATTGAAATGGTGGTTGAGGCACTTAAAACGTACAAATANCCAGGTCATGCAGCCACAGTGGTGTAGCCTCTGAGCCCTCATAAAGTAAAATATATATTTAAATATATATATTATTTCACCTCTTCATTTTCAGACAAAAATGAATGCCAAAGCAGACTCCAACTGCACATACCAGCCATAGCAGGAGAGCTGTCATCTCAGGCTTTGTGCTCAGCTGATTGAAATGGTGGTTGAGGCACTTAAAACGTACAAATACATATATATATATACACGCATATATATCTCAATCATTACTAAGTTTAGGAGCTCAAGGGAGGAAAAGCCAAAACAACAGGAAGCTTCTAAAAGAAGGAAAATACTTCTCTTCCCCTAAAAAAACCCCAAACCACAACATCCCACCCCCCCCCAAAAAAAAAACCCCAACCAAACAAAACCAACCAAAAAAACCCCTACTCAACGCAGAAACACAGCATGTGCAAGGTATATTTTGCATATCCTGTATCCTCCAAGGCCTGGTGTTCTCAGGGAGCTATTGACTGCCAAGGATTTTGAGAGGCAGCAGGGGTAGCTTCATCCTCACTGTCGTTTGCTCGTTTGTGTGCTCTGGCTGTGTTATGGCTCAGGGGCTTGTGCCAGTGCAGCCAGTGCACAACCAGACAAGGAGCATCAGGCAGTACCTCTAGTTTCAGTTGTGACCTTCTGTATTTTCACTGCTCAGGAAGAACTTCAGCCTGGCAGTGTAGAGGCTGGATGGAACATTTACAGACCAGGTGCATCAGGAGACTGGTGACGCCAAATCTGCCAGTGCAGAGGAGGGTTGAGGTTCCCCAGGCAGGGATAAAGTAAGGGTCTAATAACTCTCCACCTGAGCTACAAATCTTTTGGGCAGCGATTGTGACCATGAGAAGGTTTTAACCCTGCGGCTAATCACTGCATTTCACAACTTCTCAGCACACACCCAGCAGAAACCTCTGCCAACCAGTGAAGACAGGATTGTCCATACATCTGGACTGGGAATGGTCACCTGCAGCTGCCTCTCTGCTCAGAGAACATGGTCTTTGTTTCACAGGCCATCAACCTCCATCCCTCCTGTTAGGCAGATATGTTTGTTGGCTCAGATTTCAGACCAGGCCCATCTTGCCCCAAAAGGTAGTTTGGGGATCGCAGCTCACATGAGGTGGTGATGGCCAGGTATGGCTCCTGCCCTTGCAGGGAGCCCTGGTTAGACCTCTTCAAAATAATGTGCACCATTGTGTATTTTGCAATTCAAGCTGCAACAGGTATAGAGGACAGAGATGGGGAGAGATGGACAGTAAAATTTTTTTAGCCTTCTTTAACAAACACATTACAAAAGCTGCAGAGAAACCCATGTGTTTGCATGCAGACATATTTTTCACCCTGAAGAAAAAAAAATATTTGGTTCCAGTTTGAAAGGTGAAAACCATGTGGTAGCTAGTTAAACAGTACACGTGATTAATAATTTACCCCAGCAATTTAGGACTTGAAGCCTTTACTCAGGTGATAGCAGGAAGGAGCTGCACTGGGACCCACCGACAACAGTTCACCAAGGTCAGAGGGGGAAATGATTTACAGCTGTTTCAAGCTGAAATACCACAAAGTTTGGAGGGAGTGGCAAACCTTGCTAGCTACCATCATTCATGTCTCCTGTCTCTTGTGTTAGTCTCTAATTTTAGAAATCCATTTCTTTTAAGAGCCATCATTATGTTTTCAATCTACAAACCTTTCAGTTTCTCTGGAGAAACAAATGTGGAAGAAAAACCCAACTTTTCAGAGCTCAGGAGGAAATGATGGGTTTAGTGTGATCATTTCTTTCTAGGAGATGGGTTGAGAAATGATTTCCAAGAACAGACTGAAGTCAGTGTGTGCTTTGTGTTCAGCAGTATTTCCAGGGAATTTACACACCTGTCACCTAATTGCCACTTCCTTTGTAAAACAGAAAATGACAAACCCAAGTCAGTTGCTTTCATTGTATTTTTTTTCCTTTATAAAAAAATGCTTGACACGCTTTTGAAAAGACATAGCAGATTTCCTCCACACTTTGGGATTCAGCACAGGCTGAAATCTCTAAGGTGTAAGTAGAGTGGGTTTCCTTTGAGTTGTTGTGGTATCAGACAATGCAATGTATTATTAAAATCCAATTTAAACTTCCTACTCTCAGATGCCAGATGGCCAAACTATGTTTGCAGTCCTGGAGGAGAACTAGGATGGGCCTGTCACATGTTACTGCTGTTGTCACATCCATCTAAATAGAAATTTCTAATGTCATTTTGGCTTTTAAATAGTTGGAAGCCTGTGGATCAATTCAGCTTTAGCACATATAAGTGCCTAACAGGTCTCCATCATGATGCACAAACATTTCCAAGTTCCTGCTTACCTTTTGCAAAACTGAGGTTGTCCTTAGCCAATGGTGTATATTAATATTAATTTGTATATTGTGCTGGACCTTAATATTTGTATCTTGTTCCTCTGTCCTAATTGAAAAGCTATGAGAAAACAGAGATGCAACATGCGCAAAGAGACTGCATTTCCAAAGCCTGACCAGACTTTTCAGCTCAAGATTGATCATGAGAATGAGAGCAGCTCATTAAACAATACAAGGAGAGAGAAGTCAAGGAGAGAAGTTTCATATATCTCCAGGGTTCAGGGGATTTCTGCCAGGAAAGTTTTTATTTTTTTCATCTGTATGTATTTCTCATTGCTATTTGCTATCCTCCATTACATTCCCCACTGCTTTGTAATTGAGGTTTTTTTAGAAGATAGGACAACTTTTGAGCTGGCAGGGTAACAAGGGCTAGAAAATTATATAGGATGTGGCTTGGATTGAATTTAGTCCAATGACATCCTGGCTGCATTACTACCCCTTCAAAAAAAAAAAAAAAAAAAAAAAAAAAAAAAAAAAAAAAAAAAGCAGCCTCCAGATCACATGTGGAGCAGGACATCCTCTCTGAAGAACTGTCCCATGGTTGTCCCTGGGACAAATGGGATGGGGGAGTCGCAGCTGCAAGGTGATTACAGGGGGTGTGGGCACATACTTACCTACAATCCCATGGGCTGGAACACCTCCACTGTGCTCGGCTGTACACCCATCTCATCCAGGGAGGAATGCTCTGCTGCTTTGGGTTCAGAAAGAGCACACAGGCACTTCACCTCAGAAGGCTCCATGCCTCTGAGTGGTCTGCATTTTCCGCTGAGAAAGGAGCCAAAAAAATCTGCCCCATGAGGATGTCTCATGGGGCCTCCTACAGGCTTTCTCTATTTCTTTCTTTCAGAAAAACAAAGATCAAACTGGGTTTCTCATCTGTAATAAGGGGAAAGGCAATCCCCCATGGGAGGGAGGAATGGGGAGAACCCCAATCTTTACAAGAGGATCATTGTATAAGGATTGGGAAGCACTCAAACTCTTTGGAGGCACAATCTGCCCCTCTCACAGTTAGCTCAGTGTGTTCAGTAGCATGGCAACATGACTGAGCCATCTTTCTCGAAGTTAATACCACATGGGGGGATTAACTGCAAGCAAGCAGGCAACAATAATGGGCTCATTGAAATTCAAGGAGAGCCCTGCTTCAACCACACTGAAATACCCCTTCTCCACTTCGAGCTTTTCTCCCTGCTGCAGGAGTAGGTGTCCTACCTGCGTGGCACAGAGTAGTCCCCCCCTTTATGTGGCAGTTGTCATCAGCATTATGCCTGACAGCAGCGCTCCCAGGAGGTGTCAGAAAGTGATGTGAGACAGTGGGATAATGGCAGGGAAGTCCCTAAACCATCACAAAGTTGGGGCAGGAAAAGGAGAGCAGGGAGGGAGTGTGAAACAGGGGGCAGGTGGCAAACTGGGATGTAATTCCGGGGAGGGCTTCCTGGAAGAGTGTGACCAACACAGTGCAGAGAGGGGATTTATCCTCTCCTCCTCCTCCTCCCTGCAGGCCCCAGAATAAGTTAAACAAGACGTCAGATGTTTCTATTTTAAGAATAACCAGGAAGGCTGGCAACTACGAAAGGAAAAGGAGGGGAGGGCAGAAGTTGTCTAGTAAAATTAGCAACACATTTTCCTCCCTGTCTTCCAGAGAGCATGCCCCCTTCCAGCAAGCCAGGGTCCACACAGCATAAATTATTACTGTCTATATTTGAGCCTGTGCTGTTGCTTCTGCCAAGTGTTTACTCTTGAATGCCATATTTTTTCAGGCACAGATGACACTGGGTGACATGTGTCACCACAGTGCGTGCCCCTGAAAAATATGCGCTGTGAAATTGCACTGACGTTCTCCAAGACGGGTTGCTCACGTGTGCAGAGAAAGGAGTTGGAAGGTCTTGGTCAAGAGACTACTTGTCTGTCCCACTGAAGCAAAGCTGGACTATGGACTGGGTAAGATCCCTGCTGCAAATGTCACCGAGTTCACAGATCATCAGTGAGCTGTACTTGTATAGATAAGACCCCTGAGCACCTCCTGCTCCAGATATTACTTCACTGTTGCTTTCCCCATGAATGAGACCTGTCCTCAAGGCAGTGAGTAAAGCCACTACTTCATCATCTATCACAGGTTCCTTAATATACAGAAGCTGCATCAGACACAGCACAGTGATTATGCACCACCAGCAATCGCTGTAAGGATGAAAGAGAGATGCTAGAGAAATATTTGACAGCTGTTTTCATTCTTCCAAACCCACATTCCTGTTAAACCCTTTTGGCCACATGTCTCAGTGAGTCTGGAACGCTTCAAAAAGGTGGGATGATCCGTTTTTGGTCATATTCAGCTTGCTGAAAGCCCATATCCAAGCAGTGTGATTGACAAACCAAATCACTTGAACAGTCTGCAGATCTCTTTTGGTTGTGTCAGGTAACAGACTTTAATGGCTGTTGATGCAGCGGGTGTATTCTGTCATCAAAACAAGGAGCTCTGGGTTTGGCATGATCACCTGGCTCCTAGTCAGCTTTGGACTTCACCTACTCATACGTTTCCATTCAGACTCAAGCACACAGATTAAAATAAACAATACATTTAAAGAGAGGGCTTTAATACCCTCAATTACGGAAAAATGTTTTATGTTAGTACCTTAAATGCCAATGTTTAAAGGTTAGAAATGTTCTTGTTTCATGTCTCTGACAACATATGGCCAAAGTCAATGAGAGGCTGATGTGAGCGTTTGATATATGGCAGCCCAGCATGATCTCATCTTAGGGAGGTCACGGGATTAGAGCATAAAACAGTCAGATATGATTAACATTAGGTACTATATCTGTGTGAAGATGTACTGGTCTGTTGCTGTGACTATAGATAGAAAGCCAAAGTTGGATGAAGGTCAGACTGTTTAGACAGTCAAAACCTGTGACATCCTACCCTATGTGGTGCCGCTGGCAGAGGAAAGTCGTTTGTCCCAGAATGCCTCTCACTGCCATCAGCATTATTGTGCCTCACAGCTTAGATTCACCCAGCACACCTGTCTGCCACAACAGCACGCAGCAAATGGGGGAGGACATCTGTGCTGGGGAATTGGTTTCTGCCATTTTCTGCTATTTTTACATGGTGGCTGTGAAAGCTTCCAAAACGAGATGCATTGCCACAATTAAACTGAACACATTTAATAGCAAACTATCACAAATTGCAGAGTGAAACCACTTCATATTTCCATGGGGCTTGCTAGAAAAATAGCTCCAATTAATGAGGCACATTGTAGACTTGTTTATATTCAACTGACTCTGTTCAAGCACCAAATTATCTGTGGGTGATTATGAGGCCAAATTCACCCTGTAATTTTTCACTTAGCCTTGTTTTACTGCCTGGCCTATTCTGCTGAGCTGAGGAGTTATTCATGAAGCAAAACCTCCCTGTTCTCACTCCCAAGTTTCAGTGGACTTCACAGGTGTTGCACAAAGTCACAGCATCCTGTAAATAACCACTGCTCTGTAATATCAGCTTCCAGGCTCAGAGTTAGCAGGCAGAGGGCTGGTTCACCCTTCTGGCTTGATTTGCTTCTCCCTGGTCTCCATAACCAGAAACTAAGCAGCAAAGATATTCTGGAGTGGTAAAATTTATTTCACAAGCATGCACCAGCTTCAGACAGAATTTAAGCTTTGACATTTGGAGGAAAAGAGCCTGCTTTGCTTTACGACCTGCCCCATGGCATTCAGGGTCAAGCACATCCCTGGTATGCCCAGGCCATCCAGGTCCCAGTGCTGTAAGTGAAACCGCCTAACATTGAAGTACCCTGTCATGAAAAGCAGTGGAGCTCACATTTCATCACTAATCCGGTGGTTTTGCTCACAGCCACAAGTAGAGTTCCCAGCGAAGGAGGCGTAGGCGAATTTTTGTGTGCTCTTCGTGCAGCTGCATGGGAATGTCTCTGGGAAGAAACCTTTCCATGCTTGAGTATTTTGGGGCAATTCAGGCCTTGTAATGATGTTTCACTGCATGTTTGAGAACAAGCCATGTCCCAGCCACTTATCACCATGGGCAAGCTGTGCAAGCCATGATGGGGCAAGGATGAAAAGAGACAGAATAGTCCTATATTACAATCCCAAATTAGGACAAATTTCCCCAGCCATTATATGTGTGCCCTCACTTGTGCCACATAAGCAGCACCAACCTCAAAACATCAAGATTCTCTCTTCCCTTCCCTAGGCTGCTGGAAGAGGCAGCACAGCAGCAGAACCATTCATGATTGCATCAACACCCAGTGCACACCACAGTGCCCAATCCCAAGCACAGGGACATGGGACCCCTCATTTCCACAGTAACAGTTGCACAGACTATATATTTACAGCCTCCCACAAATGTCCTGAAGAGGAAAAGATCACATAAAAGTGCCAACCAGAAGAGCAGCACTGTGGCTGTGCGATTCCATTTGTTGCTCAGATGCCTTTTATTTTTGGTGCCTGTCCTAGCAAACAATCTCCCCCTATCCTATTTCTACTCCAGCCCTTCAGGCACAAACTCAGAGAACAGTCAGGTCGTAAGTTCAAGCCTGTGCTTATAACACAAGATGTGCAGGAGACCAGGTCACTGGAGCAGGCTGCACTTTCCTGAAAAACTAAAAGATACTCTAAGGGTCCCAAGGATGATCAGGAATTGCCAGTACAGTCCTGCGGGGTTGGGTCTGCAGGTTTGCACCTTGCGGAAGGGCTAGATGGGGGGACACATTGCCTCACTGCCACTGGACACACTTCACCCCCTCCTCCAGCAATTCAGGTCCAATCTTGAGTCTCTGCTGTTTCACCTGTTTCAATTTTAGTTCATATATTATATATTTTATATATTATGTATTTTAATTATACTGGTAAAAGCATGTCAGATAACATTCATCATTGTTACTTCTACAGGATTAAAGCATGGGTACCATTTGCTATTTTGGATTTTCCCCACATTAAAATTTGCATAGTTTATCCATTTCTCCTTGGCAATAAAGTCCAAGTAAAACACAGACAGACATCAGCAAGACATACCAGGAGCAAACTTACTCAGGAGCATTCCTGTGGGCAAAGTGCACACAAGTGCACACAAGTGCACTTTGATTCTAAGTAAATATATCTTAGAGACATTTTAATGTGTGGAAAAAAACAACCTCTTAGCCTCTTAGGTTCCACTGGTCCTGTTCACTTCTCACATGGAGCCATAATCCTTTCCAGTGGTAACTAGTTGGGATGTTACAAATAAAGGATTATACCTTCAGGTGAGGCAGAGCTTCTTATGAGCTTACTGAGTAGCTATTATAGATCCTGTTCTCATGCAGAAGTTACACTCACATAAGGACATGTGCATTATTTAAGATGGAGCAGCAAGACTGCAGATGGGTAGATCTTTGAGTAGATTTTCTAGCTCAGGAAATACTAATTATTGTCATTCCTATGTAGCCATCGAGTGCTGAGGTGGGGAAAATTATGCACAAGGCATTAGATGGTCCTACAGATAAACTTTTAAAACACAATATTCAGCAGGGAAGCAAAAGTTATTATCAAGATGTGTTTTTTATATGGTCTCAAGTGACCAATGCTGGATTTAGGTTGATGTTTCAACAGGTTGCAGTTGTTAACCCTGCAGTCAGGTTATTCCATTTAGATATTTCTGGCATGTTGCAAGATTTCAAGAAGAAAGTGCACTTTCATTTTTAATGTGCATCCTGCTGACACACCACCTTTCCCTGTGGGATAAGCAGTACTTGAGGAGGGAAGACTAGGAAAGAGGATAAGTAGTTCCTCTCAGTTGGATAAACTCATTGATTTCAAGTGCACAAGATTTAAAAAAAAAAAATGGAAGTCATCATTGTAATGTGTTATTTCAGTGAGTGGCAAAATGTCATTCTAAAAATAATATGAACCTACCACGAGAAGCCACATAATTTTTATCGGGATAAATCAGACCTCTATCTCATGTTTCTCTTCATAGAAAATTACAGCCTTGGAGAAGAACACTTTATCGCAGAGAAAGTCAGAGTGAGCACTGAAGAGCTGACAGCCCAGTTTGGAGACAGAGATTTCTTTTCAAACTGATTTGGACTGTATGACAATCAAAGTAACAACATCTGTGGAGCTCAATCTGCCCTACAAGCCTAAGAGTTACAGGAAGATTGCCCTTTCACCACACCTATCATTGAAATGTGTAATGTACATAAAAACATAAACTTGGAGGAAGTCTCCAATAATCACGTTTTCCATCATCTCTCTGCCAGATAAGAAAGATCACTGACACCAGATGAAGCCATTCCTAAATGTTGTTTTCTTGCATCACCCAGACTGAAAGCCCATTGTGAGGGCAAGAGCTTGGAGAGGCTGATCTGCAACTGCTCCCAACAGCCTCTGTCATGGCTCCCATTTCCCATTTCCTCTTCTCCCAAAGGGAAGACAGACAGCTGTTTGGGAAGCTTTGAAAAAATCTCGTCAAGAATTTGAAAGAAGGAGATGGTGCAAGAGTGTGTTTGTATGTCCAAGTTCTAGCTTATCTCCAGCTGGCTGATGGTATGGCACTGGCTTTCTTCTTTGTTTCCAAGCTGCAAAATAATGATAATAACAAAAAATCTAAATAATGCATTAATCGCTTGATTCATTCAACTTTTGTTCATGTATTCTAGTACTTGTGCAGCCCCAGAGATGTTTCACTGTGTAACAGCAAGGAGTTCTCTAGCTGTGAAAGAGGACAGAAGAGCTGGTGTGAGTTCACAACGGTAAATAACCCTCTACAGCTTGCAAAAAAAATTAAAAAGGAGATGTTTCAGTTCGGGGAGAATTACCTGCTCTCTGAATTTTTTTCCTGACTGCCTGAGAACACGATAAAATGCAAACAAGCATTTCCAGGAACACCTGAGAAGCTGGGTACTCACACTGCCTTGGATTACCGACGACATTCTTGTTCCTTCATGGCCCTGGATGCTCCATGGTAGCAGAAGAGCTGGATTTGTTCCTGCTGACCTCATGATGGTCATTCTGAAGGCCAAGCCTATTTTGAGAAACTATTTTCTTAAGAAAGCAAGTACCAAGAAAGGCAACAGGGAGTAGTTTTTGATTTGCTTCATTGCTTAGCTGAATTCTAGTTAATATTTAAAAAGATCAATCCAGAATCACTCAAAATTAATGCCGCTGTTCAGATCTTCATAAGACAGCATGAATGTTGCATCTTGCCCTTGACCTGACACTTTGTAAATTCCCCATAAATTTACAAAACTAAGCTAAATTTAATTTAGTTGAGGTCTTACCTTTGTGTCCAGCAGAACACATACACGCAAGCACACAGCATTTTAAGTGACACAAGAAGCCACTAACACTATTATGATAGGCACTACAAGAAAATATCTTTGAATGACGCTTCTATTTCTTCTGCTTGCAAATGATCCCTTCTCATGGTGCTTTCTGCAAATCTTACTGATTTCCTGTCATCAAGCTGCAAGGAATCACCTGTCTTCTTTCAGAAGAAACGAGTGAAGAAAGAAAGACAACCTAAATCTTGACTCTTGTCCTCACACAGAGAGTGGTCAAGTTAAAGAAGTGGGGTTTGACATCGCCTACTGTCCAGCTGTATTTTATGCCTTGCTGGCTTTATTGTGAAATGTCCATGAAAAGCCAAAAGACCCTCACAAACACTTTATTAGCTTTGCTGTGAGTTCTTTATTCTGCAGAAGACCAAATGAAGAGTGGTGCTAGATAAGCTACTCAGTCTTTCCCAAGACATACTACTAGCACTTTCACTTTCAGAGACCACAAGAGCGGCATGATGCCCTTACCTCGTAATTAGCTTAAGCCAGAGGGACCAAAGATCTGAGATCTTGGGCTATACCAAAGAGACTAAGAGCTGAAGTGCTGAAGAGCTGAGAGAGAGCTGCTGCCACCTGTCATAACCCCCCCTCACCATCAGCTCCCCATCAGTGTGAAAATCAATGTGTTTACTTCCCATCAGTGGGTGAAATCAGAGCCCTTGTGCAATTTCTGTCAACAATTACTTGATCACCCTATTTTTGTGCAGGTCTGATGATTGCAGTGCAGCGTCTCTGTCAGGGGATGGATGAGGGCCTGGAAGGGATCAACCTATTGCTTAAAAACAGAATGCAACAGCTAGAAGAAATGCATTTTTGCAGAGCATTTTTTATTCAAGTGCTAAAATTGTTTCACATGAAACCAGCTAGGCTAATAGATGTGGCAAATTAAATGCTAAGTCAGGTCCGCCTTGACTCGCCACAGCAGCTGTTAATCTGATTTTTTAAGCCACCAGCTTGCTGGGCAGTATGAACACAGTTTGCTGGCTGCTCTCATGGCTGGTGGTGCAATGTAAGCACAACACTTGGAATACAATCCACCAGTGTCCCCACGCCAGATCCCAAAACCTACTTCCTAGGCCTGCTGCCAGTGTTGTGCTATGAGTCACGAAGAGAAACAAACACAAGGAATGTCAAATTAAATAGGACGCAATGCTTTCACAGGATTCAAAAGCGGAGCAATTGTGCTGCAGAGTACAAACCTCCCTGGACTCTTCTTGGACTGCTTCTCATCTTGGTAATAAGAAACATCCCTTTAATTAGTTCCACCTAATGAAATTCATAAGTCAGGGAGTGGGAGTTTTGCTCCTGGGTAGAAACTGAAAAATTCTCTTCATTCTATCTGTCCATTTTCTGCAGCAGTCATTAGCAAATTTTATCAAATCTCTGCATTAAACAGTAACAACTATTGTTCACTCTGAACACAGGTCCATTTATGAGCTGCAATATGACACATCTTAGAAACCCCAGACTGAAAGAGACTTCTGAAAAAAAAGAGTAAATAAATTAGGACTGGCAAGAAAAAGTAGTTTCAAATGATCAGGAAGAAACAATAGAGAAACTTCTACCTGATCTTTCTGGCTGCTGAGATTAGGGAAGTTCCTTTATCTATCTGGGTTTGGCCAAAATAAATTACAAAATTTATTCCTCTTTCCTTACAATTAAGGGGCACCCTTTACCTCTTCAGCTGAAGTTCTGGGTGCTTCATTCTCCTTGCATCGGGAACAAGTAAAATAACTCCAGGAAGCCTCAAGATGTGCATTTGCTCCTATGGAAATATTGACCCACAAGCGTCCGTTTAAATTCGTTTTGGTTATGTGTCTCTCAAGACAAAGCAATATCCATGGTAACACTTCCACTGCAGAAGACAGCACATCCAGAATGAGAATGTAATCACTCTGTTTGTTGATGACTAAAAGCCTGAAAACACAAAGTTTGAGCTCTCAGGCGCAACACCAATGCTCTGCAGATGACTAGGCCCTTTATCAGGACTCTTCTGTAAATGTCTGTCATAGAGGGTGGAGAGGGAAAGTGAAGCCTGGCCAACTGTTTTTCTTTCCAAACTCTTTTGCAAAGAGACGTGGCTCACTGTGCCTTTGCAGTTGCCGTTGCCCTTTGAGAAGGTAACAGAGGAGAGTCAGAAGGACAGAGGTGATGCTCACCTACAATCAGAGACAACAAAAGCATAAATCGCCACTAAGACAAACTGTTAGGACAGTTTGGATTTTGGTATGAACTGTTTTCAGCACCTACGGCGTCCATCAGTGTACCTGCTTGTTTTCCTCAAAGTGAGGAAAATATATTCATCCTGTTATTCCACATTGAGTCCCATAATTATAGTGTGATTTACATGGTTTGTTATAGCTGCTATTACAGGAAGGTGCGATGTTGTACACAACCACAGTGTTGATGGGGGAAGGAAGGAGGAAGATGGCACATAGCAGCTCTTGCATGAACACTTGCTGCACTGGGCAGTATTAACAGAGGGAATGGAGGAGGAAGCCACAGCCCTCCTAGGGCCTTCCCAAGACTCCTTCCCCCTCTTAAAGCTACCTTTGACTTGTGCTGTGAGGAGTAATTTTCTAATTTAGCACTCAGGGGTGAGTTTTTCAGAGCTTTCAGCAATAGCTGAAACCAGTTCTTCTCTCAGGACCTGCTAGGGAAAGGTGCTGGTGCAGAGGTCCCGCTGTGGTCCTGCTGGTGCTAGTGGACTGCTTTGCATTCTAAGCCAGGGGTGTCTTACCCTGACCTGAATCCCCTTCCCCTCCAAAACTGGCTACCTGCTAGCATTTGCTCTGCTCTCCAACCACACCGAGACAAAAACCTCACACCAGCATTGATCAAGGCATCCAAGACCACTCCTTGAGCTGTTGGAATCCTTCTACCCGCAAACCAGACCCAGCACACACTTCTAGCCTTCAAGATCTGTGGAGGCTGGTATGAGGTTGCCTGACAGACACTGCTGTAGAGGGAACACAGAAGAGTCCCAAGGCTAGAGTTTTGAAGCGACGTTTTGGTTCCATAATGCCTCTAAACACTACACAGCCACTTGCAAATGATGTGATTGATTACAAATTACATCAACACCATCCTATCAGACCTTTTTTCCTATAGCACTGCTGACAGAGCACTCATCAGCTTCATTTCTGAGAACCCATAAATGCAAGAGCTGTAAGGTCATCATCCTCACAGGCAAAAGAAGGGACCCTTGTTTTGAAAGGCAAAGTAGCTCTATTAGGAATTCGAGGCCAAGGTACTCAAAGAGGCACACACTGTCACCTAAACATGTATCCAGGTTGAGCACAGAAAACACAAAGTGTGAGATGCTTGCTTTTTCAGGGACAAGGACCAGGGTAATGGTTTCTTTCAGGGGTTTGGCTTCTTATACTGGAGCTTCCTGTCCCAAAGAGAAAAAGGTCCTACTTCTGGAGGCCAAACCTTACCCATTGAGGACAGCAAATTATTTGAAGATCAGTATTGAATTTGGCATCTCTAGTTGACATCAGGAGACTCACCTGAGTGAAAAAACCCCTGAGGCACTGCCTCTCCCACCCATGCACTTACAAGCACGTACAATTCGCCCTCCTGTATCTACCTCACCCCACCAACAACATCTGAAAAACCCCACCTCTGTTACTGCAGGATTTTCCATTTCAGCTGCAATAGAGGGTGGTCTCCTGCTCTGCAGCAGCGGTGATGTATTACCCACTCAGGTACTGAGCAGGCTCCACACATCAGCTTATCTGCCAAGGTCTACTTCCATGACCCTTTGTCCCTGTTAGCCTGCTGAATTTATGCTCCTCCTCTGATGCATTGCTACATGAAGCTGAAGGCAATGACGAAGGTGGTGCAGTTAAAACCGTGAAGAAAAAGAAAAGCCCATGAGCAAAACTGTCTCACCTTTCCAAGATCAGGTGGGATGCTACCTTACTCTCCTGGTGTAGGAGTAGCAAAGGAATGTAGCAAATATCAGTTGATCAAAATAGCTTCAGGTACAGCGTTCTTAATACAAATTTGAAAGAGCTATAAGAAAACATCTGTACTGTCTCGGGAGGATGTTTACCCAAAATTAAAGAGACCTCCAAGTGGTTTGAGATCAACTACATGGGTCAGAGGGAAGCTCTACTTCAGTGATTCTCAGTGAAAAGATACAGTGCCAAGCTAGGGTTTTATTATGGTTAACCCTTTTAATGCTTACTACAGAAGTTATGGATTCAGATGCATATTAGGTTTAGGTACTGTCAGTGGCTGCTGGTGTAAACAGCATCTTCTTGAGTCCAGAAACTGATGGCTGGTTGCCCATCTGTCTCTTGAATCTTTTCTCCCAAGATATAGTGGGTATTTATAAGTCATCACTCTCTCATTCACTTGCCCTTAATAGGGCATCACATTCCCAAAGCCACCTATCAGAGCTCGGCTGGCTATGGAGACTGTACTTATCCTCCCTCCCCTCCTCTCCCACACCATGCCCCATAATGCTTCTCTTAGTAGTAGCCAAGATCCTGCTGAAGATGACCAAATTTCAGACTACTCAGCAATTCCAGCTCCCAGGGGAGCATGAGATCCAGGCTGGAGAAGCCTTTTCTCTCATTACTCCTTGGAGCTGTTAACAGACAAGAAGTGGTTTTGCCAGATCTCAGCTCCTCTCCAGTTACATGGCCACCACCGTGACCCTAAGCAGAAATCCCAGGCTTATAAAATTAAACAGGCCTTTCCCATGAGTCACCCTGGGACTCCATGCTTGGGTGGGGTCAGCAGAAAGAGCAGAGGCACGTCTGCTCCCTGAGCAGCACAGTGTACAAATGCAAGCTCCGAGACTCCCTGGCCCCAGCTTTTCTCATAGCTGCAGGCCAAACAGACACGGACATAGCACAGTAACCTATTGAACCAGATTTTGTTAGCTAACTACAGAGAAGTCTAGCAGACCATTAAAAATTAAGCTAAATATAGGCACACATAAAAAAAAAATGGTGACTCTAAAGCTCTGTGCCTAATTCATCAGGAAGCAGAAAATCATAACACTTGGGATGTTCTTCAGATGATGCAACTGCAGCTCTAGTGAGCCAGAAAGCTTTAAGCAGGTCTCTCCAGAACCACAGGAAGGAATGCTGTGCCTCTGCTCTGCTGCCAAAAAGACCCAGCTTCCTGCGCGCCTGGTTATTTTCCACACTCAGACACGTGTGAGTTCACACAGCATGCAATGGATGTGCTATCCTTTCCAGCCTCCCGAGGCTTGCTCCTGCTTTCAAGGTTTGCTTGGTAGCCCAAAGGACAGAACAGTTTATTTCCCTGGAGATCGGGAGCGTTGGTGAAAATTGGTTGGGTTTTAAACAGCTGATGTCACTGGGACAACCTCCTGGTCTAACCCTGCGAAGCCACTGCTGTCACTCCTGCTTTTGGCTCACACTTCAGCAGTAAGGACACCTGACCAGCAGTGATGGGTGTCAAGTGTTAAGAAGACATCTTTTAACTGAGAGATGGGTGTTGCACAGTGGTCTAACCACAGGGCTTGGCAGCAAGACCTGTGGACCTCCCCACCTACAGCTTTCAGGTTTTATCAGGCTCTCAGGAGGCAGAATGAATGAAGTAGACTGAGGAAAGGCCCTACCAGAGATAAATCAGGACCTTCACAGTTGTCCCATGAGGTTAAATTAGTTTGTGTGAAGACTTTGCAATCACAAGCAATCTTCTGCTTCAAACCTCCAACATTATGTGAGTCACGGTGCTTTGATAAGGGCTGAATTACTCCAGGAAACTTCAAAGCCATCACAGAACTTGTCCTCGGTGACGTTTGTGTGCAGTGCTTTGAGTGAATTTTCTCTGCTTTTCCCAGTCACCGCGCAACAGTCAATTAAAAGCACTGCTCTCTTTGTAGCCTTCGCTGCAGTACTACGTTTATTGTCCCATTTATCACCATTGAACCGCCTCAGGCTGAATTATTTATAGCACTGGAGAAGATGAATTAAGTGGTAAATTCAAAGTGGGTCAGAGAGATGTTGCTTGGCCTTGAGACCCAGACGTGTCAGTGGGCTGACATCTTGGTCTCCTTGGCTTAATGGGATGGAGCATCATCATCCACACTCACACCAAAACCTTGAGCTGCACCCAGCCAGTGCCCCCGTCGCCTTGGGCCAGAGGAGTAGGAGGCAGGTACTGGCACCCTGCGTTTTGCTCCCCAGGTGATTTGGCCCCACCTTTTTATTTTTGTGTGCTCTGGTATTTCAATTAAGCAGATCATTGCAGCACCCTCATCAAGAAACTCCACTACAGAGCTGCATTTCTGGCACATGACGTGGCATGACAGTGCATCACACTGCCAGTGGCATGCTGCAGGGTGGGCCAAAACACCCCAGAAATTCAGAAAGTGGCCCACTAGCCTGAGTTTTTTAGTTTTTAGTATATTAACAAAACAGCTACTTAAGCACAGAGCTTTTTAAAGGAAATCCTGCATGCATTTCCGTCCCTAAATCCCATCTTGTAATCCTCCACTGAGAACAGCCTGTGCTCCACACCGCCTCTAACTTTAATGATGACAATGAATCAGTGGTTTCCCAAAGAGGAGAACCACTTTTCACATTACTGCTTCTTTTATGCCACATCTGACTGCATAGCCGAGGCTCTAGCAAGATGCTTATGCCAGAGTTCCCCCAATACCTTCCATGCCAAGGTAAGGCAAGAAGGTGGGGACCATTCCCACAGGCAAAAGGGACGGGGTACCTGCCTGGCATGGCCCTGGAACCACCAATAGGAGGATATGGATCTCCTAAATATTGCAAATTCACATTATTTTACCAATATCAATGCTCAAATATAATGCCCAAGACTTTTTAAATATGCTCTAAAAAATAAATACATACATGAAGAGAAACACTGCCCCCTGCACAACATCCTTTTTCTTGGAAAGCACCAGACGTTGATTCTGGTCATCTTGGGGTTCTCTCATAGGGTGTCACAGTCAGACACCGGCTATGAGCTCCCATGTGTGGATGGAGATCATGGGCTAACAGACACCAGGTCCTCCAAAAGGGTCATCTGAAACTGAGATGGAAAACATGCTTCTGGCTGTGAAACAAAAGGGCAACAACAGAAGACCTGGTTCATGGTATTTTCCCTCCACAGTGCAAGGGCAGATAAATTTCATTCTCTCTTGTGAGAAAATTTGTATCAACAGTATCACCTAATACAGCACAAAAGACAAGACGGCCTCCAAAATTCAGAATGAATTTGTTTCAACAAAAAGGTGGGGAAATGCCTCTATTTTTGGAAATCTGCAATAACATTTTGCCACCATATGATGTAATCACCTTCCCTCCAGTACGTGTTGGCTGGTACAATACTGACATCTTGCCCTTGAAAGTCAAAATCTCTTGGCTAAGAGACCAAAAGAAAATAAACAGGGTTTAGATTTAAGTACAGCAAAATGAAGAGTTTTACAAACAGTGGACTTGCTGAGAAATGTGGTTTAAGTAATCCCACTGCTATTTTCAAATTCAGGTTGAATTTACTTAATAGCTCCAGCAAATGGGAGCCTGGGATCAGACTCCCCAGCCCTGGCAGAGTGGGAGGAGGAGGAAGCAGACAGCTTTAATTAGCAAGAAAGTCAGCAAAAGCACTTGCTCAGGAAAGGATCATCCCGAGGATGTGGACCCCCCATGTTTCCCTGACCAGGAATCCTCCAAGCAACACATTGCCTCTCTCCAGCATCCTCTGGTTTGGGTTTTTTTTTTTAAATTCCATTTTGCAGAGGTTCAACCTCCCGGGTGAGAGATGCAACCCCTTGGCAGTGCAGCCTGG
Organism: Oxyruncus cristatus; assembly: GCA_013399855.1. Classification (NCBI taxonomy): domain Eukaryota; kingdom Metazoa; phylum Chordata; class Aves; order Passeriformes; family Cotingidae; genus Oxyruncus; species Oxyruncus cristatus. The sequence continues at coordinate 1,097,553 of VXAY01004719.1, read as the reverse complement.
TTCTTCCTCTGCCAGGAGGGAAGCACATTGGGAATCACGGAGAGGCAGGAGATGGGGCTGGCCAGCCCCACATGCCCCAAGGGGGCCACTCCAAACAGCTCTATCTTGGGAGCCTGGGAATGGGGGTCACTTTTTCCCATGCTGAGGAGGAACTGCTCTGGCTTCCTCATTTCTGCTTTTACAGAAAATAAATGCTTTCGTCCTAAGTGAAATGCAACGTTTCACCAATCTAAAACCAGTGTTCCAAAAATGTTATACTCTGGTCAAACATAAGAAAGACATCTCTTCTGAAATCATTACAAATCGGTGTACTTTGGGACGTTTCAGGTAATTTTTGGAACTAAAAAAATATCCTGCTTGCCCAGATCCATCCGTAAGTCAGTCCTTTGGGAAATCTAGTTATTTCACCCTAACTGTTTGCCAAGGAAGCAGAGTTTAAAAGGCACCCAGCTCTGAACAGATGCCTGCTAGTCAAGAGAGAACAGTGGATCAGCATAGACAAATACTGGTGGCAATTTTCTTTCAGCCTCCTCAAAGCCAAGGATACACTTCCACTATTCAAGCAGATCAATCTGTGTTTAGAAAGTAAAGTGGTGCGACTCGAGGGGGGGAAGCAGGTTTAACAACTCTGTACCTGGCTTGCTGCAACAAATAGAAAATGAATTTGCTGTTTTCCTCCAACTACATATTGCATTTGTTCCAATTTCTTTTCCCTTTTTCCACAACAAGAACCCAGATCAGTGTTTTCATGATGACTTTAGTCAATCTGAAAGAATTAAATCCACACTGGATTTCCCCTCACCCAAAACAACTGCTTCTGTGACCACTTCGATGTGTCAGATACTCCTCAGCAAAAGCTTTATTTTACTGAGCTGGTATTGCTTTTATACAAAAGCCCATGCTCACGCACAGTCTATATAGCTTCCTTCATGTATACAATAAAGATGAAAAAATTATACCATGCCAAGAAAGCTGTCTTGCCAAACAAGAACCACCCCCTGAAGGGTATATTTAGAAATCAGAGGACAATTTAGGAAGACAGTCACACAACATAAGCCCGAAGAGTAATGAAAAGCAGGAAGAGTGGGAGTTTCTTTCAGGTATTGAGCACTCCCAGACTGCACCAGTGAATACCAAGGCTGACACAACCCTTTTTCACCTCACCAAGTAATAGCAAAGCCAAAACACTCACACAGCACTTTTCATTCATCCATCTCATATTGCATCACAAGGAGAACTAAAGCTTCGGATTTAGCATCCCCCTCTGCAACTTGATGCACAGAGCGGAAGTCCAAGGTTGAACAAAGGCAAACACTAGGGACAAATGTAGGCCATGGAGTTGTGTCTGGTTTGGTGGATGGTGAGTTTGGATCTTCCATTCAAACCTTGATGTAGCCCATCAACCTTGTGCAGTCAGGGTAGCCCATGGGGTCTGCCATTTCATTAGCAGCAGTGCTTTCAAACCAAGTGTTCTACACCAAGAAGTAATTTTTAGCAGCACATCCATTTCAGGCCACGGAATCCCAGCATTGCTGAGGCTGGCAAGCACCTCTGGAGATCATCCATCCCAACTCTCGCTCACAGCAGGTTCTGGCACAGCAGGCTGCTCAGGGCTGCATCCCATTGGGTTTTGAATATCCCCAGGGATGGAGATGCCATGACTTCTCTGAGCAAGCTGTGCTTTTGTGCCAGTGTTTGACCTCTCTCATAGTAAAAATGTTTCATCCTATATTTAAAAGAAATTTCCTGTATTTTGTTTAGTGTTGCTTTTCTCAAGTCTCGTCCAAGGGCAACTCTTCTAGCTCAGTAGGTGAGAGGGATTTAAAACAAACAAAAAGAAACCCAAAGCCCAAGGGTACTGAATTTAAACTAGACGCCCACAATTACATTTTCAGTAGCTAAGTTATAAAAGAAGAAAGATAAAAAATAAAATTTCAGAAGTGTGAAGGTTGTCACTGGAATATTTTTATCTAAAGTGAGTCACAAAGACTGAGCAGTAGGATTCTTTTTTTCCCTAATAACACTGCAGAAAACCCCTTAAGAAACTATCACACCCCAAACCAAGACAATGAGAAAGCGAAAAGTTACACAAAGCGTAATAAAGACGCTGGCTCCTGCAGCATGTCAGAAACAACAGGCTCTTCTTACACAGACACAGAGAGCTATTTTATTAGAGTGAACAAAATACACCTCTCCTAACCCAGAACAGAAAAGTTGTAGGGACCAGAGAAGCCTGCCAGCATTTGACAGTACCAGAAAAGGTCATTATGGCAGCTTTCCTATACAAAGGCTGAATCCAAAGTACTAAGAATGATTAGCAGGAAAGGGCATGTGAAGTCTGAACACGGTCTGGAAGAGAGGGGAGAGGAAGGGACAGAGACCTTCTAGTCACAGACCAAGACTGCAATTCAGGGCTTAACATCACTGCAGAGTACGTCTCCATGTGTCTGCTGCATGAATTCGCAGAAAAGACTTGCTATAAGAAAAATAGCAACTCCTCACGAATGCAACAAGTCCTAGATTAAAACTCCTGATTTATGCCACATACAGATCTCCCTCTAAAGAAAGCTGCTTCCTATCTACATGAGACAGACTCTTAAAACATTTTTGTCTGACAAAGTTTTTGGTTTTGTGCGAAAGTTTAATATTCTCAAGTTGTAATGACACAGTATAAAGAAGTCAGGGTAAAGGTTTTGTCTTTTGAAACATAAGGTCAGAGTGTACAGTCAAAGAAAGCTCTGCCATCACCTCAATACGACAGAGTGTTGTTTAAAGTGCAATTTAGTAGCAATTTTAAGACACGAATTTCTTTTCCTGCAGCTGTTAGCCATGCTTTCAGTGCTAACAGCACTGGTACCACTGCACTCTGAATTCAGGTTCTGCCCAAGTGCCAGATCGCCATGGCTGAGAGTCCTTTGCCGGTATTTTCATTGCAGTAAAAACTGTAAGAGCCAGAGGCAAGTCAGCAAGATTGAGATGGCTTGTGAGATCATCATGGGAGGAATGAATCATCTGCCTTGGAAATATAAATGTTTATGATCACTGCTTCTATTCTGCACATATATTCTCGAGACACACAACTTTTACAAGGGTGCTGATATTTATATAATTCCATAAATTTAGACAGTGCTTTACAAACACAATATGCAGTTGTAGCTATAAATAGCAGAGCAGCAGGACTGATTTTTCAACCATTTCTTGTTCTCTATACTCCACAAATGGGATGTGTGGCACAAGCTAAGGAACTAAAGGAAAGAAAATACAGCTATTAGGCAATAAAAAACCCCCCCATGTGAGCCTCCGTATTTTAGATGGTGGAATGGAAGGCTAAACATCTACAAAAGAACAACAAAAAAACCCCCCAAAAAACAAAACAAAACAAAAAAACAGCCCCCAAGATTTAAGTGCAACATTTAACCACGACTAAAAGACAAAGAGCAGATTCTGAAGTGGAGGTTTTGAGAACAGATTATTTTTGTGGCATGTTTTTGGTGTCAATGTGACAAACTAACACCTGCCTTTGACAAGAAACATTTTGGCAAACAAATGCACATGTAACTAAAAGACTAAGCTTGTTTCTAAACCTTGGCTGATGCTTTTTTGGTTTTTTTTTAGTGCTCACAACACTTTGGATGTACGCACAAACCCACGAAAAAAATCAATCCCTGGGTGCTGTATAGAAGCATCATAACAATGTACCAAGGAAGATATTCTTCCAAAAGGCCAACTAATAAATTCCCAATGTATATTAACAAGGGACAAACCAGTAACTCTTGGTAAGCTTTCTAAACTTTAATAGTATTAAGGACTTGCTTCAAGAGTTAGATTTGTCAGGCAGTAACTTTAACAACAGTTAAGGCCTCGGCTTAATACTAGGTACCTGATGTCAACAGCAACCTAGCACTGAGTCAAGCAGTTACAGTATATTATTTATTAATTTTATAAAAAAGGCTTCTTGCAACAGCCTGTACCCTCATTTCCATTTCTTGGTTCATTTAACAAATTCAGAGAGGAAGAGATGCATGGTGCAAGCAGTCCTTTTAGAGCCAGGTCAGTTATATGTTACATTCAATGTCTTTATTTAACACTGGATATATTAAAATTATATTGGATATATCTTGAAACAGCTGAAGTAAAAAAATATGTGCACTGAATTATCATTTCAATACTATACTGAAATACTTCTGGACACTCAAGATACGCCAGACACACCAGACCATGACTTCACACGAACATCCATCCTACCCACAACACTACTTGGCTCTGGTGATGGACTGACACACATTTCATAAGAAGATAAAACATTCAGAGCTCTGACGCTTGGAAGTGGGGCTTTCTGCACCTACTCTAGGGAAGGTCACACTCTGTGCCACTGCTGCCTTTGTGCCGTGGGGAAATGGAATTACTGAACATGGATGCTGTTTTCCAAGGAAATGGCCACCTTAGGCAGAACAGATCAGGAAAGTGGTTTTAACAGCTCTCACTGTGTACTTTAATAATTTTTTGTTATACTGATGTCTTTCAAAAAGCATCAGTTGGGTAGAAAATGTGAGCCTTTGCTTTACTGTCCACAACAGACATCCTCTACGGTGCTCCTTCACACTGAATTGATGGGGTTTCCCAGGTGTCCTCATCTGCCAGGTGAACCATCTGTGAATTCTGATCCATAGGTTCTTTCTCACCCTGGGCTATTAATAATGCATCTTCTTGTCCTCCTGCTACCTGAAGGTCAGAGCTACTAGAACAATTAGATTCATCGAGTTTGCCCATTGAAGACTCTGCTGTAGTTGTAGAGGACTGTTCAGTTTCTGTTTCAGCTTGTGGTTCTGTTTTAAAATGAAGTCCAAACATGTTATTTCTGATGAGGTATCGAACGCACTGCAAAATCACATTCCTTTCATGTCGGATGTCCTGGGCCAGTAACTGGAAATAAAAAAAAGAGAAGGTGATGCACATTTCCCTCTATTGCTCTGTAGCTGATACAAGCTGATACAAGATGTGTGGCTCTACTCAGTGATTTCCAGCATCTCTGAATTTAAATAGTTGGCTCTCACACACAAGTCCTGGACACACAGGGCTGGAGACTGCCATACCAGACACAGCACAAGAAAGCCACGTATTCTCTCATTTGGTGCTTTCTCACCACCTGACTGGGGCTTTGGCAGAGCTAGCAAGAACATTTGACAGCACCACCACTCAGCCTGCTGGGCTGGGCCATCTACGGGCTTGCTGTGCCCTCCCTCACCATCAGCACATGCTGATCAGACCTCTTACTGCCCTAGTTCAACACAGTAGCCAGGAGAAAACAAAACTGACAATTAGCAGCAAGTAGTGGGGTATTCTGGGATTTTTTTACTGTTTGTTTGGGTGTTTTTTTAGTGGCGTGTGAGTCTAAAACTGAGCAGGCTCAGCAAAGGGCAGAGTACAGCGGAGTAGAGGTGGGTCCAGGCACCCAGAGAGGAGGCAGCAGGCAGGGAGCTGCACCTCTGGGCATAAGCAGGCTGCTAGAACAGTGAAGGCTGGTTTGCTCTAGTGATAGAGGCAATAACTCATTATGGATGAAAGAGGATGAAAAATAGCCACACGCGCAAAGTACACGTGTTTAAGCACCATTCTTTTAGCATCATTAAAGCAATAAGCTCGCTAGAACAACCTGACATATATGGTGGTATCTTTGGATTAAGCTGTCAGTCTCAGTGTGCTCAGGTGGCAGAGAACATCACTGAATATGCCTAAATACGAGGGATTTCCTTCCCGATTATCTGACTGGAGACTGAGGTGACAATGTTCTCATATCATGGACTATGATACTAGGCCATCCATTCCAGTACATCAGGTTAGCAAGTCTATAAGCATCTTTCACATTGCATTTTTAATTTAAATCCCCTATGAGTAAAAGGAAAGGGCATGTTTCATCAGGTACCAAATGTACTGTGGATTTAAACAGCAGTAACTGGTTTGGGCTATAATACACCAACCTAAGTCTAGTAGCTTAATCAAAGTGCTAGAGGCCTCCCTCATCTCCTTTAACCTCACTGAAGTTCATTTTGGTAGTAGGGGTAAAAAAAAAAAAAGCTATCAGCCAGGGAGCTGAATGAACTTTTGTCATTGCAAGTATCAGCAGAATTAATACTCTGACCAAACAAAAAATCTGAAGCAAGTGGCTAAATCTGTAACTTCCTGATCATGTGCAGGAGAGCTGTATTACACATTGCAGGAGATTTGGCTAAGTTTGAGTTGTAAAGTCACAGACCACCTTTTTTTTTGTTATAAGTTTCAACAGTGTTTAACCAGCCACTTTTAACTCTGCGTATTTCTACTTAGATTAACTGCTGAGAGGTGTTACAAGCAGCTGACAACTAAAATGAGCCTTCGGGAATCTTCCATCTGAACGAAGAGATGTCCTTTAGGGCAGAGAAGGGACAGTGTAGCGACGTCCTCTTTGTCTGACTGGGAGAAACTGCTGAATTCCCAAATGGCCAAATTAAGGTACAGATGGGATGCACCATCACCTTATCAAAGACTCTATCTTTGTATTTTATTTTTTAATGAGGGACGAGTATCAGTGGAGGGATACCACACAAGCTTTTTACTTTGTCAGCATAGAGAATGACTAAATATGCATTACTATTTGCATGGCTACAATAAACATATTTCAGTCATGCTCCAACTCACTGCAAATGACTGCTAATAGATATCTGCAGCTATTCTCCTACCACCCCCGCTTCTATTTGGATGCATTTTGTAGAATTTAAACCTTGCTCCCCCTCAAGGTTTTTACATACTGACCATTTCTGATGACACTGGAAGCCTAACTGCAAACCTCAGGCACTCCTCTATGATTCGCAGCCACAGTACACTTCCTTTAACAACAGCTTTGAGCAACATTAAAGAGCAAAAAACCCTCGCTAAAACGCAACTTTAAAAATGGACTACTCTGGCAAGCTTCAGCTCAGGTTTCCTATGTTCTGCCAGCTTCTCTCAGCATGTGGGACTTCATCTGACTTTCTTCCAGCATCGTCACTGCTTTGATCACCAACAACTTTGAAGAGCAAGAGATAAGGGCAACGGCATGCTTAGGGAGCTACACAAAGGACAAACACTTCCTTTTCAGTCATTAGGAACTTTAATTCTTGGCAGCGGTGGTACTATGTGCTAAAAAACTACCAAGGGATTTCTCCCACATCTGCAGCTTGGGATGTACCTTATCAGCTATCTCTTGCCTAAACATCCTGTGCTGTTTCAGAGCCCTGATGTCAGTGGTCTGATGACCCTGGTTTCTCCTGTGTTTTGCCCATAGCAAATTTTCCCTTGATGGGGGAGCTTTACGCTGACTATTTACAAAATCACAAAGGCAGTCTACCTATCTCATACTGTTTTTGAGTAATAAATGCAACAAAAGCTCCAAAATTTTGTTGGAGTTTCTAAAGAAAGCCACCAAGGTTTGTGGCCAAATAGGTTGCTGTGTGCTACCCCTATAAACTTATTTTTACCCTTCTGAGACACCAACCTGCTGCTCTTCAAGGTGCCAGTGCTATCCTTTCCTCAGATTGATCTAAACATACCTACACAGAAGAAACCCCTGGGCGTGCAGCTTGCAGCTCAACACCACTCTGTAGTTTAAGTCACCAACACACTTATCAATAAGGTCTCTTTGCACGTGGAAAAAAAATAATTGTGTACTCTTTGACCAGAGGTAGGCAGCTGAAAAGAAAAGCTGAGAGCAAAGGGAAGAAGATCAGAACAAGGCTGATGGGATTACACAAACAAAACCCACTGGATACTACCACAGGGAAAGGAAGAGAGAGGAACAAAGGTTTTGTTCTTCCTGCAGCTCACACAAGGCACATGATTGCCATCTCTTGCTCACCAGTCATTACCTCAGTGCACACCAGGGTATTTCCATTTGTCTGTTTAAGCATCTACACCTTCTCCAAGTGAAACATTCACTTCACTATTTTTAAGACAGGCCCTCTGCTAAAAGACTGCTCTAACTTCCCACAGGGAAGAGAAGAACCACTCACATATAGTTCTACTCTTGCACAGAAGGCATTATTTTAGCACTAAGACTATTACCATTTCCAGCAGAGTTGGACGGCGCTTCGGAAGGAGAGGTAATGTTTTCTTGCCCCACTTATCAGGCCTTCTGGGGGGACGTGCATTTGAATTTGAGCTTCTTAACTTCGTGCCTGCATATTCCGGATGTTTTTGATTTGGGTTTTGACTGGGAGGAACAGAAGTAGTTTGAGGCGTATTTCTGAGCACAGCCTGGTTCTCCTCAGCTTTTGTTGCAGTCTTGACAGGGATTTCTTAAAGAAAAAGAACACACTTTCATCTCAAACTTAAAAGCCTCTTTAACATGCTTATATCCCCATGCATTGGCAGTTTGTTAGTACTGTTCTTGCTCACATAACCTGATGAAGATGTTCAAGGTTTACTTGGAGGAAGGGAGGGTTTTGTTTAGTTGGGGTTTTCTTTTTAAATACAAAGAATGATCTCTAAACATTCCCAGAAAGGAAAACAAGATATTTAAATTCAGCAATTTAAGAAGAAAAATAGAAGGAGTAAGAGCTGAATGAGATTTTCAAACCTCTGCCATCTTATAACTTACAAAGTACGTTATTTCTGCTTCACATTATAGCTTGCTGCAAATTTGGCTGCTGAGAAAATCATAATACAGTTAGGGCAGAGGATGCCCAAGTTCAACTCATGGCCTGCTAGATGCTCTCTAACTTTGGATAGGCCATTCTGGGCATGTAAGGCACAGTAACTATCAGCAAAAACAACAGCAGCAGCAATTCTTCTCACTGACGCATCCAGTCAGAGAAGCAGAAAATACAAGTACTAGAGTTCCTAGTCTTACTGCAACACCCAGCAGCCTTCTATGGAAAAAGCCCTTAAGGACACAGAAATTAGTTCACAGGGTGAGCATAACAGCTTTTTCCTGGCACTATTCAAACATGATTTGAAGCAAGACTGAAAACAGGTTGCTTTTTTCCCCCCCAATTAGGGGAAAAATGGTTGGGGAAATTCAATGACATGTAACCTAACCAAAGACATTTGATATCTCCCTTCTCAACAAAGGACATGCTGCTGAGAAAAAGCAAGCAAAAAACCCACAAGTCCTGCTTGCACAAGTCCACATCAGTGCAGTGTGACATCGGGTAGAAAGGGAGAGGAGAAGGGTGAGGATGTGCTTCTACGAACCTTCAGGCTCGCTGTCGGATGCGCTGCCATAGTTGACCGACAAGGCACTAAGGGCAGAGGTCACCTGCTTGGGAACAACTGTCAGTCCCACTCTCCCATCTTCATCAGCTGTTTCGTCCTTGTCAGATTCTGCAGGGAAAGAAACGGCAAAAGGGATTTTTTCCCAATAATCCTGCATTGCCAACAGCCAGTCTTGCTGCTAAACCTCTGTCTCACCACCACACAAGCCTGATGTTGGGTACCATTGCTCAACACCATGGACTGAGAGAAAAATCCCACCCTCTACAGACGTTTGGTGGCAAACCTGTATCTCCACTGGTTTACAGTCCTGCCATCAAAGTTACTGAAACAAAAAATCTCCTGAACACAAGCTTGAGCTTTCTGCTTCTTTCTTCACATACCAAACATAATTATAGGTTTTATTATCGAATGTAGGTAAAGAGAAAGAGAGGATTTCATAATATGTTGTGAGGTCTTGCTGGATTTAGTCCTGTGGAGGCAGGGGAGTGGAAAAGGTTTTAAAAGTCGGTTAGGGGGAATTTAAAAAAAAAAAAAAAAATAGAGAGAGAATTCAGATCATTCATAGTGAGAACTGAAAAGCAAAGACATTTTTGGACAGTAAAAAAAGTTCATAAGGGACATCGAGAACCAAGCCTACAAATTAGATGTCAGACCATTTGATACTTAAATCCTTGCAGAGCATTATGGATGCAGGTGTAAGTGAAGTATTATCATCTTGAACTACCCCAAAAGAGAAAACTAGGAAGACAGGAGGCAAGCAGACCAAAACACTGCAATTAAGGATACTAGGAAAACAGAGGCCTAGAAGAAAAAGTTCCCTAAAAATAAAAACGCAAAATTGTGATGGCTCTAGTTTGAAACAAAGGATATCTATATGAAGTAAAATCTTGGAAAGACTTTCTGGTAAACGCTGCTACAGTCAGCAGGAAAACTAAGAAATGCTTTTTAGTAATGCACCTGCACACAAATTTTGTATTTTTTTAAATGCATGTATATACACAGACACACCCCTCCCACTACTGAAAACATTTTGAAAAACTGGTTTGTTGGTACTTCCAGAAAAAGACTGGTTGTAACCTTATTTTCACAAAGGAAAAGAGTTGTGCCCTTTCCCATCCCCTGTATGCCTAAGCCTGCCCTGCAGGAAAGCTGCCTCACACTTCTTAAGAAGGTTTTACTGAAATTAACATTTCTGAGATCATTATTTTGAAATCACAAATTTCTCTATTCTCTTTTATATAACATTAGTAACTGGCAATTTGATTAACTGGAACTCATGTTTAGTAAAACAACTTTTTCATAAATACTCAGGTAATTTATCTAAACTACTTACCTGCTTCTTTTTACTTTTTGAGAAAGGTCAGTTCTCTCTGATTCAGTAATCATGCCAGTTTGCAATTACATTCAGAGCTCATGCCAAATTCAGTGCATTTTTCTATCGGAGAACATACAGCACCTGCATATACTTATGCAATTATAAAGTACCTTTTACTTCCAGTTATTCTGATTCACTGCTGCTTTTTTTCAGTCTCATCCAAAAAGTTGAGCGCATACCTTGGTTGGGTGCCTTTTCTTTTTATTTTCACTAAATTTTAAATATTTACCCTTATTTTTCTTTTTGGGTGCCTTTTATTTTCATTAAATTTTAAATATTTACTCTTATTATGCTTTTTATAAAATTAAGAAAACACATTTACTGGACTACATTTTCCCTTTGAGAGTAACATATTTGGAGGAAGCATTATGCGCTACTGAGTACAACTGATTGTTTCTGGTCAGTAGATTCCTCCAAGTTTTACATCTGACAGTATCATGGGTTTACTCTGGATCAATTTCTTTAAACCCTTTACACAATTGCTATAAGTTGAGAGACACTTTATATGGACAAGAGAGATCTGACGTGGAGGAATAATATTAAATTTATTACTAGCAGGACAAAGACTAAAGAATAATACATACAACAATTCTAACTAAGTTTTCTATGAAGAAAATTCTATATATGTACAAAATCATCCCTCCCCCTGTATCAGTCCAGGAGGAGAGAAGTCTTTTCTCTACTTTCAGGGTTACAGTTCCTCTAAATCAAACTTGCAGCACTTGAAAGTTTTCTTCTATTATCTCTAGGGCGACAGCTCCGAT
>VXAY01004719.1:1024087-1086002 GCA_013399855.1 Oxyruncus cristatus | reverse complement strand
TGCACCAGCATAGATCCCTCACTGGGGCCACAAGTCCTACCCGGGACAACTTCTCCAGCGTAGGTTTCTCTCTCCAAGGGCCACAGGTCTCCAGCAAGACTCTGTTTCATCTTAGGCCTGCCACAGAGTTACAGCTTGCCCCGTGCACTCCTCTGCTCTGGCACAGGCTCCTTCATGAGCTGGAGGGTTCCCTCACTCTAAATAATCATCCACAGGTGGCAGGGGTTTTACTTTTTAAGTCTTTTCCCCTGGTGGAGGGTGAGAGGGGGCCCCCCTGGGCCTCTCCTCCCCCCTCTGCTACACTGACCTTGGAGGCTACATTATTATCTCGTATTCTCTGCTCTCCTCCAGCCTGGAATTTCTTCCGCACAATTCATCTTCTGTTTTCTTAAATATGTCATTCAGAGAGGCGTTACTAAAACTTTTGATTGGCTTTGCTCTGGAAATCTACCTGGAATTAACTATTTTCAGCCCCAAGGGGGCCCTAGTAAACCCGTAACAGACAGGTTCATCACCCTACCTTGTTTCTGCTTATAAATCAAGAGGAAAATTCTGTTTTCTCATCTTGTATTCAATTCCTTAGATTTGAAGGTACTACCAACTAAACAGCACTTCAGTAAATTCATTACTTTAAAAATACAAGGTTTAAATACTCAAAAAAAAAATATCTTCACAGTAAAATCATAGATTCAGTTGTATTATTTTTTTTAAAAATTCTACTTAGTTGTATAGTGGTTTTTATTATCTGTTCTGGCTACATTTCTCAGTAGTCTAAAAAGCTGCAACCGGCTTTAATAATGTGTAATAAGCAAATGTTGCATTCCTTTTCTGCCCATTGTAACAGAAGTTACTAGCTGTACTTTTGTATCATTAGACCTTTTATCATTAAGTAAAACACAGATGCTGTGGGGAAATACAGATATATTTAAGCATGCTTAAGTTTCCCAACATGCAGAGATTAGTGCAATAAGAAAATTGCATAAGGATGCTGAGTTCTTTTTCCCACTAATTGAAGATTATGTTTTCAAGAGGAAAAACTCAGCATCAGACATCTTTCCAAGGGATGTATTCTACCCTTGTTGCTAAAAATAGCTAGACTATAAGTCAGCTTACATGCCATATTCTATGAGTACTGCGCCACTGCTGACTATACTATGAATAGTCACATCTGAAGAATTTATATTGCTGCCAGCATGTGGAAAGAAGACATGCTCACCAAAAAAAACACCCCAAAAATTAAGCAGCAATACTTTAGAGAACACACATATGGAGAATATCAAGAGTAATAAAACAGCAAAGGACAGAATTATAAGAAAAATACTGACATTTTAAGTAATTCATTTAACTCATACAAGGAAATCCATTTGTTTTCACATTTTAAATACTGTTATTTTCAAAACCACAAAGAAATATTTAACAGTCTTTAAAAAATAATTTGACTGTTGAAGCTTTATTCTTCTTCTAGCTTTCTAAATATTTTTATTTTACATGTTAGCTTAGCAACTTAAGTTGGTGTATGTCTTTTACACTATTATACAGTATTTACAACAGAATGTGTAAGGCTGCACACAAACTTCATGTCAGACTTCCAAAACAGCGACTAGCAAGTAAAAGTTTTAGCATTTAAACATAAACCAACTGTTTAAAATAAAAGTTCTCCAAGTTCCTTCATCTTACCAACATCACCATTTGCCAGAAGACCAAGAGGGTCCACGTCCTTCTCATACGCTTGACCTACCGAAGCCTCTTGTTTTTCATGTTCCTTTTTATACGTGCTGTTTTCTGGTCCATTGGCTTCATTTTGAGTCCTATGTACATGATAATCCCCACTGTTTTTCCTAAATTTCTTCCAGAACGGGCGCCATTGTCTTCTCCTGTGTCTTCCCTGACGCCCAAGAGCCTCTCCATTTTCTGGAGGTTTCCACATCCCCTTCATTTTGCTGGAGAATAGAAACACAAAGCTCATACAAATGATAAGGTATGAGAATAAAATCAATTAATGTAACCAAATGGCTCAGGCCCACATTTAAGGTTCAGCCACACACAGTGATGCCAGGACTTACACCAGCGCAGCTAACATATGGTGATAGACAGGCAGTCACAGCTCATCTCACTGGTTGGGTAGGGTGACAAAGCCGGAACCTGAATGAACAGTTTGAAGTTCATGACTTTTAGTTTTTAACAAGGCTAAGGGTACATGGACTAAGCAATCCTTGATCATCTACAGTGTGAGGACATGATGTTTTCATTTCAGATAGTGAACTCAACAAGTATTCCCCTGACTTAAGCATTTAAGTCATTCAAAACAGTAGGAACATGAAATGAAAAAGAAAGCATCTACTATAAGCATACTTCCACTGCTGAAGTCTTTTTCTGGTTACAGCTCAGAGAAGCATCTTGCTGCACCAAATCCATTCAGCCATCTGACACCATCAGCTGCAATGATTACCTACTCTTGCTTGCAACTAACATGCCATTCACCTTTTCCATTCCAAGGAAAAGGAACAAAAGAAATATCTATCAAGGTAACGAATTTTTAAAAAACCTGAAACAAAAGAACAAGTCCTAAAATACAGGAAAAGCACAGCACGCTGGTTCCACTTATCTTCCATGGTTCCATAATCTTCAAGGTTATCCTATAAACACAAAACATATTTATAGGAAGATACCTGGAAAGCTTAAAAAACTCTAGTCAAAGTCTATAGATACAAGAATAAGTGTGGCAAAGACAGAAAAGACAACCTAGATTTCCTGAAAACAGTTATTTTCAAGCAACAGAAACTTAATTCAGCAAAACAAGATTGGAACTAACATCAGTACACTACAACAGCAAAAACCACAAGATCTGCTTTCCTGAATGAGCCCCATGGTTCATTATGATCAGTACTACTTGCCTCAGCCTGACCTACAGCATAGCAGAGGTCCTATTATCCCTAGTCAACCATGCGCCTCATGCTGGGGGATGCTGTGTTCACAAAGGACTTCTTTTGGTTTGTCTTCATTCCGACGTCTAAAACAGTCATTTGGTACCCCCATCCTTATTGAGTTACAAGAAGAGTGTATAACCACACTTTATTCACATCTTCCACCTATGCAATTTTTCTAGCCCTCCATCATACAGCCCTTCCAAGCCACACACTACTTTGCTTGTACAGAAATGTTCCCATTTCCAGCATTCCTCACTTCTATGCTTTTCCAGCCTAATTAAGTCCTTCTTGAGAAGACAACACGGACTGTCATAGCCCTTAATATGACTTTATATCACAACAAAACCTATTTATTTTCACTCTCCCGTCACTTCACGACAGCGTCTAACAGTGATTGCTCAGCCCTGATAGCGTCACCCACCACAGTACAGTGCTCCCATGGCACAGGTGACAAGCCACTGCCTTCCTGTGCATCAGTCTCTCATCCACAAAACTGGGCTAATATTAGCTCCTGTAATTCAACTCTGTCTAGAGAGAAAACTGCATTTCTGAATTTGTATAGCCAGGCTCTAAATTCAGCATGTTGTTGTATAACCTAAAAGATATTGAGCAAATATAGGTGTTGGCCTTGACCAAGGATTAAAAACAACATTTCTCGTTGTTTTAAGTTCTCTGGGGCCTCAAACACCTAGAAAGAAACCCCAAAGTCACAAACATCAGCCTGGCATCTCTCTTCTATCATTCCCTCATGAAAGATATACTGCTCTTCGCTTCCCATTCAGAGGGGACAGAGAACCATGTGCTATTACTCTGCTGTTGCAAGACACCAGACAGACTTCCACAGTGGTCCCTCTGCATCTCTAATCTTAGACACAAGGATGCTGAGAATTAGAAGTTGTAAAGCACTTTAGAGAACCACAAATGGAAAGCACCACAGAAGTGTTAAGCATCTAATCCTTTCTAAATCTTACTTTGCTATTTGCTTTAATAGTACAGCTTGCACAGAACAAGCTGTATTCTTTATTTTTATATTTATTGCCTTGTGTATCAGTAAATTTGCCAGATAGGCACCAATCCCAGATTCTTTACTGCTGATATACAAAGCAGAAATGACAACTTTTAGACAGTTCATCAAGTCTATACTGCTAACAACTCAGGGAAGGGAGGGGGAAAAACAGAGGAGATTTCTAGAATCAACCAGAGTAAAAGGTCACTAAGCAAAACCAAACAACCTATAATTTCAAGGGCTTTTTTTTTTTTTTCCCAAACAATTTTCCAGATATAAAGCTACTAACAAATGTAATAGCATGGAATTGCTGATGGACATTTAAGACTCTACAATGCATCTGACTCATAGCCACAGGAGTTAGCAAATAAACCGGCAGACATCAAACAGTTTGCTACTGTGACAAGGAAAACTCATCTTTGCTCATAAGAATCTCCAACGGTAATATTACATATGTTTGCACCTTTAGCCTCAAGGCCTAGGTTTGGTTTTTTGGGTCCAAAGCACTTCTGCAACTTTATATCCTTTGAAAGAAGTTTTACGTCAGTCTTCGTTAAGTCTTTCCTTCCAAAGTTGTGAAAGGCAACCAATCGGAGGGGGCAGTTAAGTGTTGGATCTCCTGAAGCCTCTGCTGCACCAAGCTAATTTGCATTGTCAACATTTAACAAAGTACACTAGCTTCTTATTCTGCACTAGTTCAACCACTTTACCACGGTGCAAGTTTTGTTTTGTTTGGCACCATCTCCTATGAAAAAAGAAAAACCTAGGCAAGCCCCAGCTTTACTTCCATGCAGCAGCAAATGGCACTTAGCAAGAGCCCCTTAATACTGAGTCTGCTCCTCCCTTCCAGCACAGTCATTCTAGTTTAAACAAGTGATATTTTAGAAATGTGGCTCATTGTAACACTTTTTAAAAAAAAAAACAACTTTCCACAGGTCCTAAAGGAGAGCTAATGAAGTTAGCTGGTTCCACCTAACAATGATACTGAGGGAAGAGAAAAGAACAAAACCATAGTGGAAAGTAATTTATAAGGAGAGAATGGATAAAAATCCAAGATGAGTAACTAGCTCAGAACAATGGTAGCAGATAGATAAAGATGATGGAGGCTAGAAGAAAGAAGCAGCACTACTTAATTAATAATGAACATTTTATGAAAATAAAGTTAAATCTTTCTCCCCTCTTCACTTGATTATTGATTTATCATCTGAAAGGAGAGATTAAGAAGCCAAAGCTGCCCATAAAATCTCTCCTGGCCTTAAAGGCATTAAAGCATTAGACCACGTGGATTCATCATGTTGCATGAAATTTGTCCCCATTACTACTTTTTCAGAGACCAAGGTTACGCTGATCTAATGAATGGCCACTAGAACGTGGTTTTCTCAAATAAGCCTGAGAACAGAATTAAGCAAGAATATCAGATTTTTAATACAGTTACTGTTTCATTTAACTGAAGTGGACTTCGAAGCACCACGAAGTAGACAAAAGAATATTACATCTGCAGTTTGTCACATGACTTGTCCTCTGTTAAAGGGCACCTAGATTGTGTACTACAGTTCAAGCAGTTAAGTGCTGGGAGACCACAGTAAAGAGAGCGCACTTGTGAAGGAAGAAAGCAACGAGTTTGGTTCAAAACACTTACCCAAACTGTTGGGTAGTCAGCACTTCTCCCCTTTCCTCCTTCTGCGCCTGCATCGCCTTCTTCCTTTCAATATTGGCCAATGTAGGAAAATTTCTAGAAGAAAAAAAAAATTGCACTGGCTTTTAAAGGATCCACTGTACTTTCTCAACTCCCCCTTTACCAAACCAGCTTCCTCTATAAACATTACAGATTTCTTAAACCTTTCATGGAAGTTTAACAGACAGTTTCTCTCTTAAAAACGTACTGGTGGGGAAAAGAAACCCAAGTGCATTTATGTTTACACATCCAGACTAAAACAGAAAAAAAAAAAAATACCAAATTACCATGCCTAGATTTACCAACCCATCAGACAAGCTACAGACAAACAGTTTGGTTACTGTCATGGACCTTCTGCTTGTCCCAATACGTAACAGCATCATTTGGTCCTTCAATTTTATTTTTATAGACCTTCAACAGGATTATTTGAATGACACTAAAAGGTACAATGTGCTTTTAGCAAACTAACTGCCAAGTTCTTGTAATATTAAAAAAAAAAATATTATAGGAACAGCTTCTGTGTGCACAAGTTTCCTTTACTGTGACAGTTTGAGAAAAACACACATTTCCTCTCAAGCAATATTCAGCATCGTGCTTGCACACTGACCTCTAGTTCACCAAAATTACTGCCTCTTTTTAATTCCAGCTTCAAAAAACATTGCTAAGTCATGCAGATCAAAAGAAATCTACTGTTATAACCATCTCCCAAAACATCCCTCTCTTCTGTTTCCTACCTCCCTTAAAATCCTTCCCTACAGACAAATGCCACACTGGTTTTTAACACGCAAAGACCATAGAGCAGGCTTTTTACCACCAAAGCCCAAAAATGGCTACACTAGTTGCTCTGCAGACATTTGTTGGCTAAATCCCAGTGCTTCGAGATAAAGGTGGTAAATGAGAAACACATGCACGTAGTCCCCCAGCTTCTGGATGGAAACATAAAGTATAAATATTTTATGCCTATTAAAATGGAGTAAAGAGAAACTCAGAACAGCTTCTCACTGTACATAGCTATCAAAAAAGACACATATCTTTCTTTAAATATTTAATCTTATCACACACATTTTCCCCATTTTACAGCATGAATGTTAAGTGTCACATTGATTCGAGACAGCTTCAGCCACATACCAAGGGAAAAAGAGAAGCATTTTCTATGAGACAAACCTAAAGAACTTGTCTCCTTTAAGAGGATTTGAACATGAGCTGTCAACATTTATTTTCATTGGATTTCTCCCAGAAATCCACCATACAGCTGAAGTGAGCCCAGGGATGTGATGCTTTATCTCTGCTCTTCCCTGTTAGTTACATTTGTTCATCCCTGTTATAACACTAGCAGCACACAGCAAATACACAGTGAACTCTTTAATCTCAAGAGCTTTGCATTGACAAAGACCCCTGTGCTTGGCACCTCTCCACAGTTTCGGGAAAAGGTGCTTTTCTTCACATATGTAAAGGCTCACAGGAGAAGAATGAGTTAGAAGTAGTTATGCTCAAAAAACCCCCAAGCTTGTCATAAAAATTGCTTTTTTTTTATCAAATATAAGGGAAGACCCTAAATCCTAGAACAAAGGAATCTTCAAAGTGCTCCAGTACTTATGCTGATTAAGGACATATTCAGACATGCTCTCGCAACATGATTTGAGACAGGAATGCCTCCCACTTTCATTCCTGTGACTTATCACTCCCTCCACCAAGCCACGGTAATGGACGGCAGGAAGGTTTTCAGTGCGATTCATTGCCAAGATCAACAGATTTCTCCCAAACCAGCCTTCCAGTTGACACAGGCAGTAACTAACAGCCGCAAGTCCAAGTTCACCCGCCAGAGCACATCTGAAGGCACCCGTGGTGGCTCTGTTTATTTTCTCCAACTCTTTTTACTCACTCGTGCAGAAAATGTACCTATTCTGAGAGCGCACGTGCAATGTTTCATTTCATTCACAATGAGAGACTTCCATCCAAGGACTTGGTGGGCAGTGAGCTCTAGACGTTCGAATCCACAGGTCACCAGCCTCCGTCTGTGGTAGACTGGGTTCACTCCTCCCCAAGTGCTCTGTGTGACAAGGCTGAGTTAAGCCCACCAGTGGGTCATGGTGGGACCTAGTGGGCCAAGTCAACTCCAGCTGACCTTGCAAGGATCAAGTAGACCAAAGAGGCCTAGACCAAAGTTACCAACCCACTCCAATGTACCAGACCCAGTGCAATTCCAGAACTCATCAGGTACTGCAGTTCCAGTACAAAGGGGTCTCTGCACCTCCTAGCATTGGCTAGATCTACTCATGGAGGCAGGGAAGTTCAGCTGGACCCTATGGTGAGGCAGATGCCTACAATGGAAACATTATGGTCTTGAAGTAAAGGTTTACGGCAGACTTTGTAAACTTCACTATCTAAAGGACAGCCACAAAGTACTCAAGAGAGGTCAACAATCAAAAAGAGAGGAATTTAATCTTTTTATATAGAGAATTCTTATTCAGGAAGGCTAAATTTAGGAAGACTGCTTCTGAATATAGGTGTGACAATGCAGAAGGAAGAACCTATAGTGACTGAATCTTTCCACATAAAAGGCCATGTGTTAAAACACAATGAGCTGACTAGGGTTTGAACCCTTCGAAGAGGGCATGCCCTTCTCCTTCCCTAACAAAATGAGGTTCTTAAAATGCTACCTACAAACAGGACTGAAGCTGAAAAACTAGCCCAGCGCTTATGTCCTGCAAACAGCTTGTCAGAGCTTGAATACAAACAGCTTCATCAGTCCCCACAAAGGCTTTACAAACCTAAGCAACTTATTGTAAAAGAGAGTTAAACCAGGATGTGATGGTCTGGCACAGCAGATTTCATGAAACCAGCACTGCCTGAGAAGTCAGCCCCATTTCAGAGCAGCTGCAGTTTCCAACCATAGACACTTCAATAATCCAAATTGGAAGTTTTTCAATATAAGTTGACAAGATAACACCAGAAAACTGGTTTTGAGGCTGAGTATATTCAAAAAGTGAGACATGCAGGCGAAGGTTACCCTAGGCTTCCAGAGACAAGGAAAGGTGACACTGAACATAATCACTAACGTGTTTTAGAGAACAGA
Organism: Oxyruncus cristatus; assembly: GCA_013399855.1. Taxonomy (NCBI): domain Eukaryota; kingdom Metazoa; phylum Chordata; class Aves; order Passeriformes; family Cotingidae; genus Oxyruncus; species Oxyruncus cristatus. The sequence continues at coordinate 1,077,318 of VXAY01004719.1, read as the reverse complement.
TTTTTTATTTCAATAAGTGAGTGAACTAGCCAGAGCCACACATTCTTTTTATAGACTAGTGTACTTTATCTTGCTCACATAAACATCGGAGTAAACTAGCTCTCAGCAAGCAGCGAAAAAACAGAGCTTTGCCAATGTCTAACAGAAAAGAGACCTGTTTCTATAGCAGTTTACACAATAGATTTCTGAGTCAAGAGTTACACAAGTTTAACTTAATGGGAACAGCACTGTGATCAAAATGCCTCAATAATCTGAGCTGGTCTTAATTGTATATGCACAACCAACAGCAAAGGGGACATGGATAGTCCAAAGGGAACAAAGAGACCCAACAGAGAGTGGATAAAATCATGGTTTAACTGTCCCACATCTGATTTTACCATGTTAGCTGAGACAGTTTTATCACTAATCCATCCCTGCAGATCAGAATAAACTTCATTGTATCTATGTTTACCTTGATCTACCAACACATTCCTTCTACTTCGCTTCGCCTTCTCTAATTTACCAGGTGCTGAGAAATTATTTTTCATATTACATATTTAATTACCATGAAGACAACACCAGGAAGGATTCCAAGCTACTCTAGAATTATCATTACTCAACTAGAGAACCACAAATTAATTAAAAGTGGTGTGGTTAACGGTACTGGACTTCATTCATTAAGCACATGCTCAGCCTGTGAGATATATTGCAAGGAAATATAGCAGACAATCCCTTTCTGAGCAAACTAACCCCAACAGATTAAAGAAAGTGTGGGAAGAGGGGAAGAATTTACAAGCAACACACAAGATCCTGAAAATCTTCCAATGTTGTATTAGAATCTAAGCAACAGCACACTTAATGACTTGCTTTAACACTAGAGCAGCCTTGAGACATTCTTACTAATAACCTTTGCTCAGGAAGAGTTGGTGAGAAACAGATGGGCTAGCAGACCGAGATCTCACTTGGGAAGAAGAGAAGACAGCAATATCTCATTCTGACACATTAAGGAAATGCACTGTAGATAATTTCCTTTAAGCTCATGTTTAAGAAAAAATATGCTGACAACAGCACATCTCTCAACACTTGAAAAGGACAGGACAAATCAAAACAAGAAAAGTTGATGTCAGACTTCACAACCATCTGTCTGCAAAACACAGGGAAACCCTAAGATCCCATGGAACTTCATCTCTATCGCTGTTTGCTTAATTAGATTGCTTGGCTCAGCAGGTTCAACAGGGAAACAGCATTCCAGCCCAGCATACTTCATTCAGAGATACTCCTTACCATCTCTTCTCCTTCCGCTACATGAGTAAGGCTGCACTTTAAACACAGGCTCCTTCTAACAGATTTTAAGCAGGATACACAACTGAACAACACAGCAGCTAATTAAGAAGAAAAATCTCAACTCTGTAAGTAATTATTTACAACTACTGAAAGAACAAGCAAGACAGGATGCAGCATGGAAACACACATGTTAAATCACTGCAACTTAACTAGAAACAACTACTAATAACCTAAAAGGATTCATTCTTAGCTCTGACTGGAGCTTTTAAAAAGAAAAAGATTTTTCCCCGTCACCATAAGCCAAGACTGCTTAATAGCTTAGACTCCCTCTGGTGTCCTTTTTTTGTGTACAATGCAATGTTTACTGTGAGTCAACAACAGACCTTCAGTACTAAACTGATGCTTTGCTGGCGACCCAATTAAAGCTTCACAAAAGTTCCAGATGGCTTTCTCTCTCTGCCTACCCTCCCCCCCTTTTTTTTTAATTAAAAAAAGAAGGATGCTGATACAGCTTCCTTGCTGTACAAAGAGTAACAAAAGCCACCCAGGTAGTCATTCTATACCAATCCGTCACGCCTAAATAAGATGCTCACAGAAGGCCTGAAGTACCAAAATAAGGCACAGCACTACTCCATCTAGTGGTCTTGGTTAGACAGTCCTAATCCCATTTCGCCTTTTTTGGTTGGTGGTTTGTGACCACAAGACTTTATCTCCTTTGATTTTACTGCAATGCAGCGAGCCAAGGCTTTCAGCAACGTTGTGTCACAGCCAAATCATATTAATCTATAAAAAAGCAACAGTATCTACCATGAGATTCTTTAGAAACTCAGCAAAACTATCTCAGGCAGAGCATCATCCAAATAATTAACTGTAGATAACGGCTGCTGTGACTTACAGCACCCATTCCCTACACAAACAGTATCTTAATCATGATTATACACTCCATTCCCACTTCCCTGATGTTCTAGTAAACAGTAGAGCACATACTGACATATATACCTTAAACACCACGCTTAAGCCTTAGCATCAATAGACAGGAACTCTCTTGAACACCTCCCAAAACAGAAAAGTGTATCAAAAGTTGAAGATGAGTAGCAAAGACTCCCTCAAAGACTGCACATGAGTATTGATCTTTTTCCTTGGAGCTATTGTTAGAAAATTAGATGTAGGCCCCTGAAAAACATGACAGTAATATGCAGACTGAAAGCAAATAAAAACCAAGCCCTCAAGTATCTTTGGAATAAAAGGAAACCCCGGAATGAAAATTAACCTAACACTAAACTTGCCTAATCTAACATCTGTGCTTGTATTTGCAAAGGTCACAACCAATTTTTGTCTGGTTAACTATGGCATTTTAAACATGAGAGAAAATAATTTGTTTATATATCAACAAAAACATTTAAAAACAATATGAACCTATGGATTATCTTCATTTGCTAAAAAAGATGCCATTTGGTAGAAATTATGAAAAAAGTGGTGAGAGAATAAAAAAAAATTCTACCACACATTCCATTCATTTCTCTTTTTTAACAAAAGCACTGTGTAAAAATGGAAGTCAAGTACATGGCAAGAATGTGTTAGCATTGCTTTCTGACATGAACACAAGCTGGATTCATCAGTAAGACTGCATCAGACAACTAGGTTTATTTTCACTAAAAAAAGAAAAACAGATTACCAGTACGCTGCCCTAGCTCATCACCGCTGATCTTGAAATTAAATTTGTATCACAGCCTACTCTGCTGTCATGGTTTAGCCCATCCCCCTCAGTTTTAGGGTAGAAGATGGTTAGTTCCAGGTGAAATTCCGGCTAGGTAGCCAATTAGAGACTTCTGTGACGTCTCTACGAATTACATAATTTAACTCAAACCGGAAAAGAAGGGTTGTTGTCGTTGTTGTAGTGGTGTGTGTGGGGCAGAAGGAACTCGGAGCCATGATGTAAGTGAGGTGGCGAGGCCTCCCCGAGTGGGGGGCCAGAGCCCTCCGCCCCTGGCCTTGGGCCAGGGGCAGGCATGGCACCGAAGCCTCCGGCTGGAGCAGGTAGCAGAGTGGAGAAGAAACTCCAAAGANGGGGCATTTGTACATATATAAGTGTGCTATTATAAGGAAACTAGTTAGAGTTGTATGTATATATGTATATATATGTAAGTATTCCCCTTAGTGTCTGTAGTGTAGCAATAAATTTTAGTATTACCCCCATTTCAAGGTGATCTGTTTTGTCTGTGCAAACTCTTCCTAATTAGTAGCAAAATTTATGGGTTGATAACACTGTGCAGAAAGCACAGGGGCTAAACCTATGACATCTGCATATAGGACTCTTGCTCAGAGAAACAGCAGCTTTCCCCTGATGAAAAAGGGCAGATTTTAATTTGTTCAATTCTGAGGAAATAAAAAATCTGTGAGAGAAGATCTATGGTAGTACAGTATGCATTTTAAACACTTCAGTCCCGCTCAACAGAAAAAAGTTATAGGCTTTCACATGACAGAATGAGAAATTATGAGAAATACTGCATACGGGAGAACTTTACCTTGCATCCTACATACAATGTAAATTAGACTACCTGAGACAATGTCATTCATTGATGCTGCTCTCTTTCAGTAGAAAAGCGTCAAGCAATGCAGAAAGTCGTTACAAATTCAAACTCCCTGTTGCAGTCTACTGGGACAACTTAAGCTGTGGAAATCTGCACACAGCAGGATATATTAAAATTAGTCTGTACAACAGTTCCAGATTTTTTAACTATTAGAAAAATACCACATAAACACACATATCTGACTTAAAATGTGATCAGTGATCAGGCTAAGAGGAACAAGACATTCACCTAACCTGGTACCAAACCAAACATCTGGGAAAGCTACTTCTCAGTTCTCAGCTGATATTTTGCCTTCTGTTATAATATTACAAATTATTATAGTCTCTGCAGCTCACACTCTCCTGGCTAAGGCATTCTGACACAGATAACTACTGCAGGAGTTTTGCACGGTCAGTGGAACAGCAGCAGCAGCAGCAAGTATGTGCTGCTATTGCCCTTCATCTGTCATCTAATGATCACACAGGGAAAATACAGTAAAACAAATTCACAGGTCACAAGTCTTACCTTTTTCTTTCTTCTCTCCATCTAGCAATCTCTTCTGGACTATCTAATTTTATTCTTTTAGCACCCGGTGAGTGTGCCTAAGGAAAAAGTATTCAATGGGTGTTTAAAAGGAGAAGAAAAAAAACAGGAAAAAGGAAAAAAAAAAAGCATCATTATGTCAGCTATAGCAGTATCACACTGTTTTCACTTCTAAAAGTGGTGAGACTGCACACAGTGATGACAAAATTAATCCATTAAAAAAAAAAAACAAACACGTAGTTTTCAACATATTTTCACCCATTTGCCTTAAACAACATTTTACTCAGAGGTGACATATTTTCTTTCCAGATCAATGAAAACAAACCACTGAAAAATGAGAAAAGGGACTATGGTAAAGATGGCATAGACTCATCTTTTGGGCCCAGAGGGATACCTACATTTTTCCAGTGTATCTGAACTATCTTCTCATGTGCACTGAAATTGCAACCTTCTTCTGTGCACTGCAAGATAAGAGGGTGAACTTAAAACACACCAAATTACACAGATTATGAACAAGGATTTGAGCACACTTTAAACAAACTCAGTGACAGATATCTGTGCAGTTTGTTATATAGACTGTTTAAGCTACTCAAGTTCCAGACAAAGGTGACTATAAAAACAGTAACAAGGGATAATATGCTTTTAAATGTCATCTGATTTTAGAATTACCAATGTAGCCAATGTATCTGGTAACTGGAGATAATGTGAAGCTTACCCAAGAGAAAAATTTGCAAGACTCTCCAATTTCAAATTTTGATACTTCTTTGTGATAAGGGAGTGGATTTTTAAAATGTCTTCCACACAAAAATTGTACATGCTATCCTGATGTCAATGAATTAATTCCTATCATTCAGCAATACTCCAGAAGAAAAACATTTAGAAGACTTCAGTAATAAAACCAAAACTACAACTAAAACCTCCCAGACACACAGCATTCAGAAAAAAGTCCTCCACCCAAAAAGTGACTACAGCTAACTACTTATCAGGCAGAAAGTTTAAAATCAAAGTGTGAATGAAAGAAGCCAAACTCTTCAACCTGTTTATGCTGTGAAATGTGTTCATCGTACTTCTCCTGGTTTTGATAGCCACGGTCACAGGTATCACAATAATGAGAGAAAACTGGCTCTTTTTTCTTTTTGGTCTGGGGGAAAAAAAAAATAATCTCAAGATTGTAGTTACAAGATCCTCCTATTTTTAATTAGTTGTGAAACACTATCATGAATATTTTTGTTAATAAAGCCATCAAAAGTTTCAAAGATAAGCTAACATAACGTGAAAAGTTACGTTCAAATTATTTATCTTCTAAACAAAGTGCGCAGCACTCGTCTCTTTCCACTACCACCTTTCAATCAAGTACTTCTGCAAATGCACCAGGCTGGCACAGACTTACTGAGGGCTGTGAGGCAACCTAGGCTACAGCTCTGGTCTCTTCCCTATCAAGACAGACTATGACTGTTCCCACATGACATGTACCAGTTCAGAGGGTAGCACAGATCCTTCCTTCTGCCACTACACATCAGTGTCACCTGGTTGTCTGGTCTTAACAATATCACAGAGCACTAATGTAATTTAGGCATTCAGGCATCACCACAGTAAGGGCATTTCTAACATAAACCTGTGTTACAATTTGCCTGAAATGTATCTTTTAAGAGGCTCAAGATACACAGACTGTCATATGTAAGGGCTGGCATGTTAGACAAGAGTATGGGATCTCTATAGTACCACGGGGCAAGACCCACAACACTGTCACTGTCACAGAATGACAGAATGGTTTGGTTTGAAAGAGATCTTCAAAGATCGTCTGGTTCCAACCTCTCTGATATAGGCAGGGGCAATCTTCCGCCACATCAGGCTGCTCAAAGCCCCATTCAACTTGGCCTCAAACACTTCCACGGATAAGGCATCCATGACTCCTCTGCACAATCTGTGCCAGCCTCCCATCCCCTTCATGGTAAAAAATGTCTTCCTTACGTCAGATTTAAAACTACTCTCTTTCAGTTTAAAACCATTACTCCTTGTTCTATCACTACAGGCCCTACTACAAAGTCTGTCCCTATCTTTCTTGTAAATCCCCTTAAAGTACTGAAAGGTGGCTATACGGTCTGCCTGGACCCTTCTCCAGGATGAACAATCCCAACACTCCACTTGTCTTCACAGGAGAGGTGCTCCAGCCCTCTGATCATTTTTGTGGAGCTCCCCTGGACCCGCTCCAACAGGTCCACCTCTCTCTTGTGCTGGGGATCCCAGTCCACACCTTTGGCTTCTTATTTTCTTCTGGACGTTTGCCAAACGCAGGCACTTGCTTGCCTTGCCATTTCTGGGAGAAATTACCATTTCCACCTTTGGAACAGGAAAAAAATAAAAAAGAACCATCTATACATACAGTTGGTAAAACATCCCTCCCCCCTCCTACTACCTCGGTGGGCCCACTGAAGGGTCTAGGGAAGGCAGAAGACAGAGGGAAGAGATGAGAGAGGGCTGCACGCCCAGCATGCTTGGAGAGAGGGTCCTCCACCCCACCAAGGGTTCAGGACAGCCCCAGGGCTCCCGCATGTGTGGGATGGGAAGGAGTCCCTAGGCCCAAGAGACAACTTCTCCCATGTCTCTCACCTGCACGCGGGCCCTGCGGTCGCACTCCAAAGGCCGGTGGGTGCCAGGCAGCGGGGGATGTGTAGTTATTAGGGGGCAGGTAGCTCTTGGGCTGTGAGTAGCTCTCGGCAGGCGGGTACCGCTCAGGCTGTGGGTAGTTCTGAGCAGGCGGGTAGCTCTCGGCGGGCTGGCAGTAGCCCTCAGGCTGCGAGTACCCTTCGGGCTTTGGGTAATTCCCAGCCTGCGAGTAGCTTTTGGCAGGCTGGGAGAAGCTGTCGGCGGGAGGGCAGCTCTCAGCAGGCTGCGAATAGCTGCTGGCAGGAGGACAGCTCTTGGGCTGAGAGTAGTTCTCGGCAGGCGGGGCGCTCTGGTCGGGTTGCGAGTAGCTCCCAGCGGGCGGGTAGTTCTTGGCGGGCTCTGAGTAGCTGTCGGCGGCCGTGTAGGTGCCGGGCGAGAAGCTGTCGGGAGGCGGGTATCGCCCAGGTGGCGGGAAGGGCCCGGGGGCAGCCCAGAAGCTCGGCTCCCAGGAGGGCGGCGGGCAGAAGAAGGGTGGGGGCATCCCTGGCGGAGGGAGCCCGGGCGGGGGCGGCGGGTACCAGGCGAAGGGGTTCATGCCGGGCCCGGAGCGGCCGCTCGGATGCGGCCCCTGCCCCACGCTCGGCTCCCGCCACCACGTGGGGCCGCTCCGGCGGCCGCCGCTAAACGCGTCACGTCCGGGGGTGAGGAAGGAAAGTCTTCCTGGATAGGAGGGAGGTGCATCATCCGAAAGCGCCGGAGGGGCGGGGACCACGGAGCAGGGAAGCGGAGCGGGACGGGCGGGAAGGGCCGGGCTGCGCCCCGGAGCCGCCTGTGCCATGGCCCGACAGCTCATCGGCCCCGCGCTGCCGCCCGGCTTCCCGCGCCGCGCCGAAGCGGACCCGGGCGAGGACTTCAGCCAGGGTGAGGGCACAGGGATGCGCCGGGCGTGGGATAACGGGGCTCCCAGTCCGTGTGCCACAGCTCGGGGTGCGCCGGGGCTGGGATAACGGGGCTCTGCAACCCGTGTTCCACAGCGCGGGATGCCCCAGTGCGGCACCTGGATGGAGCTAATCTTAGCGGGGGGTTATTACACTGACTTTTTCAGGAGAAAAAAAAAAAAAAAAAAGCCTTATGTGATGGGTTTGTACTACAAGTACGAAACGGTGTAAAACTTGTTTAAAAAAAAAGTACTGCTTGGAGTCTTTTATTTTCTCCTGCTCAGGTCTCACGTCGGCTTTGAAGCCTGTGCTCTTTAGTAGCTCCGAGTGCGTAGTGGGCAGGAGAGCGAGGTGGAGGTTGGGCCTTTGTCAAACCAAACCACTTCAGCAAACTGTAGTTTTCCAGGCAGTTTACCTCGGGATGCGGAACAGACTGACAGTCAGTGGGGCTGTGGTGCCTCACCTGCCAGGGTCTCTGATGTAGAGAGCTATGGTGTCAGAAGGGGGACCCCTCTGAGACCTGCCGACTGCCAGGCTGACTCTTCTGCAGTGGAGCTCGGTTTCCCACACTTAAACACTTGCATGTTTCCTCTCAGTAATATTTCTGGAATCAGCACTTTTGAGTTAGTTAGCACTCCCTGTTTTTAATCCGGGTTCAAGTCACTAGTATACATAGTCAGTGTGTCAGTGATCCTTCAGTTATCTCAAAGAAAGGGGCTTCGATGCGAGAGGTTTGCTGTGCTCGTCTGCTCTCCTAATTTCTTCATCCAGAAGAGGGAGCAATAGGAAGAGGAAGCAAAGTTGCTGCATTAGCTGACACCATGGCAACATGAAGCTCCGTGTCCCTAGCTTCCCTTTGTGCTGCAGCTCTGACTACACGCTTGTGTGAACTCATGAAGCCTTTCCTTTTCATATCTGTCTTGATGGCTTATTCACTTTCCATCAACGTACTGATGCATGTTTCAAGTATCTATATCGTGCATGAATCCACAAGTTGAATTTATCATTAGGCTTATCATGATTTTGTGACACCGAGTGTTTTGGCAGAATCTAGTCTAGGTTACTCAGCCTGGTTTGTCCACTTTTTGTCCCAGTGTACATCAGTTCCGTAGTATTACAGTTGCACTGGCAGTTCTGCTTGGAGATTTCTGTATGAACTGGGTGAAGTAATTTATTTGCTTTAAAAAAAAAAAAACAAAACCAAAAAAACCCAAACCCCAACTACTGGGAGGTTGTTTATTTGTTTTTGTAACTTTTACAAACTTTTGCTAACTTAAAACAGCTTCTCACAAAAACTAAGTGTACCTGCTCACCACATGAGGCATACTGCTGCAGTGCAGAGGAGCAAGGGAGATCAGGCTTTTCCAATATGTTTTCTTTCCTTGTTGTCTCACTGAGCAGTGGTCTCACTGAGCTGCTCATTGCTTTTCTTTAAGAACACTTATGTTTTTATTCTACTTTCATAGTTTCTGCCTCCCAACAGCAACAAAGTAGGACTTTGAACAGCCTCTGGCAATGTAATCAAGAGAAGGCTCTCAGCCAGGTGCAATAAGTAGAACACAGTGGTTATATATGATTATGATTAGGTTTGTTACTGGTACAGTATTTAGATGTTGCCAGTGCAGTATCTAAACAGCAACTCTATCATCTATAACAATGGATTATTGTATAATTAGATTGTGGTCCCTCCTGTGAGTCATGAACTTCTGTGAGACCCCCATGCTTTCTAAGCTTCTCAAAGAAGTCTGGGTGTGGCTGTGTTCGCCACAGCCTCAGATATGTCTGTGTCCAAATAGTTGGATATGGCCAACAGTTTATGTTTAAAGGCTTGTAAGCAAGTTTGTTTAGAAGCATACAACTTTACAGTCTTTGGCCATGCAGAATTCACAATTACAAAGCACCTATGTAGTTACTTTAGGATTTTATCTCCATACTTGACCAGATATTAGTGCTTTTTACACTCACCCATCCGAAAGTGAGTGTTCCCTGTCTTTGGCCTGGATGCACGCTGCAGTCATCTCTGCTGGGCCTGATCCACCTGGAAGCTGTGTGCAACCTTGGGAGACCAGTTGGCCCACCACCGCGGTTACTAGACCATGGCACTAAGTGCCACGTCCAGCCTCATCTTAAAAACCTCCAGGGACGGTGAATCCACCACTTCCCTGGGCAGCCCATTCAAATGGCTGATTACTCTCCCTGTAAAAAATTTCTTCCAAATATCCAACCTAAACCTCCCCTGGCAGAGCTTAAGGCCATGCCCTCTTGTCCTACTACTGGTTGCCTGGGAGAAGAGACCAACCCCCACCTGGCTACAACCTCCTTTCAGGGAGTTGTAGAGAGCGATGAGGTCTCCCCTGAGCCTTCTCTTCTCCAGGCTAAACAACCCCAGCTCCCTCAGCCTCTCCTCATAGGGCCTGTGCTCCAGTCCCTTCACCAGGTTCTTTGGCTTTCTTTGAGCACTTTCCAGCACCTCAATATCCTTCCTGAACTGAGGGGCCCAGAACTGGACACAGCACTCCAGGTGTGGACTCACCAGTGCTGAGTACAGGGGCAGAATCACTTCCCTGTTCCTGCTGGCCACACTGTTCCTGATCCAGGCCAGGATGCCATTGGCCTTCTTGGCCACCTGGGCACACTGCTGGCTCATGTTCAGCTTCCTGTCAATCAGCACCCCCAGATCCCTTTCTGCCTGGCTGCTCTCCAGCCACTCTGTGCCCAGCCTGTAGCGCTGCAGGGGGTTGTTGTGGCCAAAGTGCAGGACCCGGCACTTGGCCTTGTTGAACCTCATCCCGTTGGAATCAGCCCAGCTCTCCAGTCTGTCCAGGTCCCTCTGCAGAGCCCTCCTGCCTTCCAGCAGATCAACACTCCCCACCAACTTGGTGTCATCAGCAAACTTGCTAATGGTACACTCAATCCGCTTATCCAGATAATCAATAAAGATATTAAACAGAACTGGGCCCAACACTGATTCCTGAGGGACACCACTAGTGACCGGCCACCAACTGGATGCAGCCCCGTTCACCAGCACTCTCTGGGCCCGGCCCTCCAGCCAGTAAAAAAACCCAGAGAGGGTGGCATTGTGGGGCTCCATCACCATGTCCGACACCTTGGGCAAGGGCAGCTGGAGAAAGCTGTTGTGCAGGTTTTGTCTGGTTTTTAAGTGGTTTTTATGTAGTGGTGCTTCTCATACCAAAAGAGGAGACTTCTTGATAGCAGTTTTTATTCCTATTTAGCATTTGTCTGTTGTTTCTTTGTCATCTTGAGCTCATTTTACCTTTATAGGCTGGAGTGTTGTGTTGTTTGGATTTTTTGGGGGGGAGAGGGGGCAGTTTGTTGGGGTTTTTTTCCTTCTTAGTGCTGAAATGGATTTTTATGTCCCAGTTAAAGTCTCTCCCATTAAAACAGAAAACAAAGAAGTGGTATATCTGTCTGAATGCTTTGTAACTAGTAGACTGTCCTTGTTCTGTGTCTTATGCTCAAGATGAGTAAAAGTTTTATTAAGCTCGTTCGAAGGACTCAATTTCTGCCTGGCCTTTGTCAGCTAACAATGGAACCATAATCTGTATCAGGTTTCATATTTTGCATTATCAAAAAGTCCTCATTCTTTAACTGGAGATGCAATTTCCTGGTACCATTCATCTTTTCATCTAACCCTTGACTATTCATAAAGCTAACAATGTCTTCTCCCCAAAACACCTTTCTGTCCTCTCAATCTTGTACTCAGTGCTGGAAATATAAAAAGGAGGAATTGTGTCTGTGCCTCAGGATGCTAAATCATCAGTAGGTTGTTCATAATGTGTCTTTGTAAATGGATGCTGATCCTGCATACGTTGCCGTGGATCTGGGAAGTCCTCTTATGTTGGGACCACGGCTGGTCTTTGCTTACTCCAGTTGGCTCGTTGTTGATTGAGCCTGTGAGGGTATGCTGTTAAAGTGTCTTCTTCGGGTGACATTGGCTTTTAGGATCAATGGTTAAGATCCTTCTGGATCAATGTACATGGTACTGTATCCCAGTACATCTCTAAAGATCAGTGCCTGCTGGTGGGGACAGTGTCAAAACCAGCTCGGGCCTGTTAGCAGTGTTGGTGTCTGAATTTTTCCTTGGCTGGGATATGCCCCCTTGTCATTAATCCAGAGGGTGAAGGGTTGACCGAAGCATGAGATCTCCATCCACTGCCCTGGCCTTCTGACAGGAATGATTCTTTGAAAAATTCATTCTCTGAATGCCTAAATCATCCCTTTTTCAGCAGAGTTCTTAAGTCTGTGCCTGCTTAAGTCTGTTCACACTTAGCTGAACTGGGAGTAACCTTAATAGTTAAACTATTCCTAAAGCGGGCTGGCAATTAATTTAATACTTTATGGTTGCAATGCTCCCATTTAATAACCTATCGCCTCCCACTCTGTGTGTGTGCACAAATGATGTGTTTCTTCACCAGTAAGCCTCAAGTGCTTTATTAAGGAGGGTAGTTTCTTTTAAATATACTGGTTTATACCACGTGCATTTTAAATCAGTTGTTATATAAAACAGGGCTTTGTGGTCCTGTTCCAGAAGACACTTATTTAGTAATGGATTAGTATAATTCAGGGCAGGTTGTTCACCTGGTGTTGAAAAAAGTAACTTCTAGAATTTTGTTTAGATAACTTCTCTAAATGCCAGACAGAGCAGTGATTGAATGAACTTAATTCCAAGTAGATAACCATTTTGGGAATGCCAGGATAGATCATACTCATTTGAAATGTTTAATAAGTATCCTTATTAAACCTGGTCTGGTAGAAGGTTCCCTGCCCATGGCAGGGGGGCTGGAACTAGGTGATCTTTAAGGTCCCTTCCAATCCAAAGGACTCTGTGATTTTATGATCCCAAATAACTCTGAATGTTCAGTTGCAGGACCAGCACTGCCTCCAGGCTACAAAAGCAGCTGTAGCTCAGAAACTCCTGACAGTGAGGACGACTCAGAATCTCTTCCTCTACCCAGAAATGCAAACAGAGATTCTGAAGAGGAGACAGAAGGAGATCCAGCATCCAAGTGAGTATGTTCTTAGGTTATTTGTATGTTTACCTTGTATTGCAAATTAAAGATGTCTGTCTAAATTATGAGAAAGGGACAATGGTGTGTAAAAAAAAAAAAAGTAAACTCTACCTGTGTAAGACTTTTGACGACGTGTTCTGCATGTTCTTTGTAGTCAAGGGTGTTAAGCTGACCTGTTTGATACCCTACAGTGGAATTAAGTTATTTGGGGCAATCATCTCTCTTTGTTGACATGTTTTATTGTAGTTCTGTAATTTCGGGTGTTTATACTAAGGACAGGCACCACTTATCATGTACGTATTTGGTACTTTTTTGCCCTGTTTTTGGTATACTAGCTATCACTGAGAGGCCATAAAAACTATTTGTGGGCATGAATTTATGCATTCAGTTAAGTCAACTCTAATGAACAAAAAACCCTGAATTGTTTAGCAAGTAAAGGGAGTCTGCACATACTGTCATTTGGTGGGTTGATTACTCACAAGTGCTGCGTTTAGAATTTGTGTATGTTTGTTCTAGGCATTGTTTAAGAGACTTGAAGGTCATTATGCCATCTTAATGAATGTTAGAGTAATTATTACTCAGTTTTTTCCATGTTTTCTTATTCAATAGTTTTTCAGTTAATTAGAATTTAACTGGGAAAAATACTACTCAAAATGCAGACAGTATATAAAAATGGAGAAAGAAGTGTGCTGAATTTGAAATTACTTTGGGACTAGAAAATGGTATTTCAACATTATACTACTTTTCTTTCTACAGCTAAAGCATTCTTAATGGATTTTTTTAATTTTTTTTTTTTTAAATGTCAGAGCATTTTTGGAGTGAAGCTTATGCTCCCAATTTTTTAATTGCTTCAGATTATTTTTTTGCATTGTTTCCTTGGTAACAGTAGGATATTTAGTACATAAGACCATCTGAAATAATTTTATGTATTTTTTTCTTTTTTAAAATGTAGATAATTGCAATGTAAGTCAGGGTAATTATAAAGTGAAATCTGTATTTGCAGAAAACCAAAAAGAATTCTTGAAGACGATGATGATGATGGCTTTTTTGGGCCTGCTCTTCCTCCTGGATTTAAAAAACAGGATGATTCTCCAGAGAGGTAATTAAAATGGAATTATATTCAGATTCTTTTCCTTAAAACACAATTATTTTAGATAAAATATTTTGTGTCACTATTAGAGAACACTTCAATTGTGCACTTCAGATGATTAGAACTAATTCTTCCTCTCCATTCTGAGAACAGGAACAGCATTCCCTTGAAACAGAACACACAGCCCTCCCAGACCTTGTTGGAGAGAAAAAGAACAAGTGTGAACTGGCTCAGATGTATTTTGAATGTCAAATTTGTTCCGTTTCTTTTGATAGGTCTCAGATCAGTGCAGAAAAAAAAACAAATTACAGGTATGAGGATCCATAGTTTTGTAGTTCATTCTGGTCTGTGGGGCATCAGGGCAGTTAGCTTTTGTGTGGTGCAACACAGTGCAGACTATTAGAATTGTCATTTACTAATGCATCAAGGATTATTGTTTATGTGTCTCCAGGTACAAAACTCCTCTGAACAGTGTAGGTTTCTAGAAAAGAGCCTTTCAGGTCTAAGGAAATAACAATTATTTGTGATCCCTATCAGAAAGCTTTCCATTTGGTTGCACACAATTATAAAATGCTTCTCAAAAATACCTATTTATGGATTTTCAATGCAGAACTCAACCATGTCTCACAGGCTTATAGTCTTTATATTAACCTGTGCACTTCCTTCTGTAATTTGAAATGATAATCCATAGTGAAATTGGTGATTCCAAGTACGAGTCTCTTGATCACTGTTACCTTCCTCAGAGCAATAGGGAGCTGGTAGATAAAATAAAGCAATACCTGCCTGTCAGCAATGAGTTTTCAGTTCCAGGAAGGTGACTCAATTTATTGCTGAGCTGTGTACGTAGTATTCTCAAAGGAAATTTCAAACTTAAATGTTTTTTCAGTTTTGATAAATTTTTATGATGCTTGGTAGCAGTTAGAAAAACAAGATTTATGTGACCAAGGTTATTTGGAATTATCCTCTTCATATATGTTTGGTTATACTTCGCTGTAATCAACAAACTCTTTTGTAATTGTGGGTATCATGCTCAGTGGGCTCGTTTGGTGCTTTGATTGTCCCAAGAATAATGATTTTTTCCTTTTTCTTGTGTTTCATATGCACAGTGTGTTATTTTAATTATAAAATTTTGGAGGTCAGTAAAACCAATGGGATCTCTAATACAGCAAGTAAGTGCTTTTAACTTTTAATATCAGCAGAAGTAGCCTTCTTGCTTTCTTGAGCTTTGACATGAATACTCATGGTAAAATGGAAAAGAGGAGGAAAAGAGGCCTTGTAGTTTGAAGGTTGGGGAGTTGAGCATCAACACCCGTTACATAACCTTTGTCTTTTGTATGTTGATCCAACTTCTACTTTTACTTATTTTATTTCCAAAATGCTGGATAACTTGCATTTACATTGAGGCAAGAGTCTGCCCTGTGTCCGTGAGAGATTAAAGCAGTAGAAGGCACTTGCTGTCTTTATTTCCTGCCTCACCATACAACTGCTCCTAGCACACACTGAGAAAGCAGATTGAGCAGAGCTGTTTTGCACCCAGCCTGATTCCCTGAATAGGTGGGAAAGATGTGATGTGTGGGAAGAGCCTTGTCTGTCTTCCACCCCCATACACCTGGGAGTCTGGTTGCACTGGCACACTGAGGTGTGTAAGCTGTGCCGGGCAGAGACAGTGCTGCTGACTGTGTGTCCCTGCAGCGTTGCCCGTAGCCTTGAGCACATTGCCAGCTGACAACCGAGCCATGAATAATTGAAACAAATGCAGGCTGTTTGTTTCAGTGTGTGGACATACTGTTTATTAGTTTTGTGTGACATACTCATTCTTCTAGAAAAGCTTTTGCTCTGTTACATCTTTTCCAGACTTGTCAAAGCAATATATTCATGATTAGGGGCAGCTCACGTGGTAGTTTGCATCTTGTTGAAAATGGTTTGAATGATTCCAGCATAGAAGATGTATGTGAAAAGATTTCCTATGACTTTGGAAATTATATTGCTGTTTATCAACGTTAGACAGAAGTGCAGCACTCATAAATATTTCTGAAGTGTTCACACATCACATTAAAGAGCAAAGGTTATCTTGAAAAAAATTATGTTAGACATCAGAAGAATGCTGAAATGCTCATCTCGAAACATGCATTAACAAGGATCCCAAGTCCAACAGCAGGAGAACATTCTTTGCCATATATGAAATTTTCCTTAAATTAAAGCTCAGTCCATGATAAGTTTGGGGGGCATTTTTGAACATAAATATATAGGTACTGAAGCTGGTAACAGCAGCAGTGTGTTTTACAGAGTTTTATTTAGATTCACTTCACCTGTTGAGGGACGCTTTGGACTTTTAGGAGGCTGTCAAGAGTCGTGTCAGCTGTGTACTGCTGACAAGGCATAGGGTTATTCATGTGGGGGTAAAAATGCATAAGAAGTGGAAAGCGTGGGAAAGATGAATATGGGAACCATTTCTCTATTCCTTGGATGAGCCTTTGAGCTGTAACAGAATCAAGACAGAGCATTTGAGATTGGTTCTTTTTCACAGATACAGCCCACAACATGGATGTTCGTGTATCTTTTAGTGGAAAGCTTTTTTTTATAGTTTGGTTTAACTGTCTCTTCATGCAAAATAAAGGTACTCATATACTAAAATACAATAAATTTTTTTGGCTGTATCTGCATAGGTTTAAATTCAATCTCTTTACATTATATTTGAAATTTAAAACATGGTTTTAACAACAAAGCAGTCAGAGAGGAAGGGAGGAAGATAAAATTGCAGCAGCTAGGTGGGGGTGGAACTTCATATTTAACCAAGACTTCTTGCCTGGGTTTGAAACCTCACCTGTGCCCTTGTCCTGGCCTGAGCTCTTATTTGTTGCTCTTGTTTGTATATCTTTTAGCTCTTCGTCAAGACTTTCTGATTTTTATTTCCCCAGTTTAAATCCTGACAATAATATCACCACAGCAGGGCTATAGTGGTTAGCTTATGTGGGATTGAGAAGAAGACCATAATTAGCAAATTCACATGTTGTTACATTTGGTCACCCTAAAGCTCAGAACTGAAGATGATAATAAACCAAGTCTTTGCTGATACATTGTGAGGATACTGTCACCTGGATATTTCTTCAGGTGACAGTTGTTTGGGTTTTTAATTAGCTTTTATTAGCTTTAAAGAACATTATGGTGGATTATTAAGAGGAACTCACATACAAAAGACTTTTAATACTGCAAGCCCAGTTTGTAGTATTCTTTGAATTGTTTTCACCATTGGAAAGAGATTCTCACATTCCTGTGTTTGTGGAGACAACTGAATTAAATTGCTTGCAGAGCTACTGCGTAAAAAATCCATGGAATTACCTGGAATCATAAAACTTTCCTTCTCTGATTCCCACTGCAAGGGAAAATAAACTTAAAATCAGAGCAGTTCACTATTTTTTGTTTATTGAAGGACACTGAAACTGTAGTGCAAGACAAGAAGAACAAAATTGGGGTTGTTGCTAGAGAAGGAGGCGTGTATATTTGGCTTAACACCTTTCATTGCTCTTGAATCTGGTGAAGGAAGCTAGGGAAGAAAAAAAGTGGATTTCCTTGACTATATGCGGCAACTTTCCTGTGACTTTTTTGCATCCCAGCTGTCTGCACAGACCCTCCCAAAAACTGGAGACACTCTTACTCGGTTATTTCTGTGGTGTGTGCATAGCAGGCACACTTGACATTGGGAGGAAGGAGAGTCATACTTGGCATCAATATTTGATTTTTATTTCTATATTAATCTGCTACCTTTTTTTTCCCTTTCAAGGCCCATTATAGGTCCTGCATTACCACCTGGCTTTAAGAAACCTTCAGAGGATAACAGGAGTAGCAAATGTTTCATAGGACCATCTGTTTCATCAGAACTAAGTCCTCAGGTTTGTAAAAACAGAATCCTTTTGTTTAATAATGGTTAAACAAGTTGCAGCCTGGAAAAGACTACTAGACATACTTTATCAGGATGACAGTTTAATTTTGAACCAGGAAGCGTCTGGAATATTTTCACCTAAGTCAAATACTGAAGCATAGAAAAGCCTTAAAAACAAAAAGACTGGTCTGGTTTGTTGTGCTTTTGCTGTTAGATAGATGGTGCACTCACTGAACATGAGCAATCTAGACATCCTAGACTACAGTCACAGAAATTCTTCCTAATGTTTTTCCATTATTTCTTTTGTTTTGCCATCCTTAACAAGTGAACATCCTGGAAAAGTTCAGATTTTTAAAGGCATTAAAGAGGTAATGAAACCTATTAGAATGAAAGTATTTCCCTGTAGTTCCAGCTTCTACTCCTTTGCTGATGGGGGAGCAAAATGATCGAATGTTTCACAAATCTTCACCTCCTTAAAGATGCTTATGAGTGGCTACATTAAGTTTATCCAAAAGAATACAATCAAGAACGGTGTTACAGTGTCACTATTAGTTATTATCAATAGCAAGATAATACCTGTAACTGGGAGTGAGGTGGTGCAGGACAGTGACTCTGACACAACTTTTTGGTTTGTGTTTTTTGACTGCTCTCATCAGATTAGGTAAAACCTAGGTAGAAGTTCTGTAGTCTAATACCTAACTGCAAAATAAAGCATGTGGTACTAAAGAACATTCAGGACTAAGATGTGTGATAAAATGCAACTAGAAGTATGGGGGAAATTCAGCACCCTGGACATGGGCCTCCAGTACCATTCCGAGGGATCCGAATTGTCAATGGACGGAGCTGGCAGACAGGGAGGAGCACTTTAGAGAAGATTGCACCCTTCTTAAGCACCTCTTAAGCCAGACAGGATACCCTAAGACACCAAAAGTGGTGCTGGATACCAGTGCTTGGACAATTGAATCTCTCTCATGCTATGATAAACTGAATATTAATTCCTTGTGAGAACTAACAGTTATTCTGTTTCATTTCAAAATAGTCACATTTTTACATTTAACTCCCAGACACTGTGGGAGATGCTAGGAAGGGAGGATACAAAGGCTGCTCTGAAACTTCACTTTTTTGGTTAGTAGTTGCAAAGCATATAATTCTCCAGCCTCCTACAGCGAATGTTGTCGTAATCCATCATGAAGAAAGATTATCTGACATTCCTGAGATACTCATCATCTTATAAGTCCAAATAACAATTAAGCAATTTATCATAGTGACAAATCTCTTGAGGCAGGGATGTCAAAACTGGTCTGCTTATATATTTTGCAAACAAAAAAGTCTCTTTTATTATAAATACATCTTCTAGAATCAGCTTTTTTACAGCTATTACAAAATGCACCTTTTTTCTCTTCCTAATAATGATCTTTCTCTTACCTTTTCCTAATAATACTATTTTTAAAATTTTTGAATATGAGCAATTTTTGTTTGTTTTAATTTATTTAATTATTTTGTATTCTGATACATCTTTAGAGGCAACTTTTTTCATGCTGACTCTTCACTTTGTATTAGTGACTATAATGAAACGCCACTTATGTATTCTCAAGTAATGCTTTGTGTTTCCTGACTACACAGCCTTGTCATGCCTATTCCCACTGCTTTATCACCCACATTCAGACTGTAGCTAAATCTTTGCTCTTTTATAGATATTGGGCACCTGAGCTTTGCTTCCAGGGCACTGTGGCATCACCATTTTCCGTCTAGTTTTGCTTCCATCCACATCCTCCAAATACTGTTTGAAGTTGGAGGGAGGGACCTGTGAGCTTTCTGTACAACCCTGGCAACTACAAAGATTCTTGTTAACATCTGGTCCCCTACAAACTTAGTTTTTTGAGCCCTTCTCCAAATAATTGCTTAGAATGTAATGCCAGAATCATAGAATCATTAAGGGTGGAAAAGACCTCCAGGATCATCCAAGTCCAACTTCTGACTGATCACCACCTTGGCATGACTAGCCTATGGCACTAAGTGCCACATCCAGTCATTTCTTGAACGCTTCCAGGAATGGTGACTCCACCACCTCCTTGGGCAGCCCATTCCAACGCCTGACTACCCTTTTAGTGAAGAAGTTCTTCCTGAAGGGGTCCAGAAGGGATCGAAGAAGCGAATGACAGAACCAAGAGATAAGACTGGCAGATGCTGTACATCCAGGGGCGTAGTACCGTGCATGCCACTGTTACCCTACCTTGCGTGTTAATCTATCATTCTTACCAAATCTGAGCTCGAGACAGTTCTTGCAGTGTGAAATTGTGATCCTTATTGTGGAGGTGCATACAAAGCATCGAAGATGCTTGCTTGTGTGTTTCAAATCTACCTGCAGCCACCGAGGCTGTGTGGCTGCGTGCAGAGCAATGTAAAGCAGCAGGACTTTGTCTGCTGCCACTGTCCTTACCAGCGGTCTTGCCTCAGACAAGAGATGGTGCTTTTGGCAAAATGGAGGCTAAGCGTCCACGTTGAAGGGCTAGAACAGGTCTAATCTGGGGTTTTAATCCAGATATTTGTTGTCTGGCAGATGCATTGCATTAGGTTTATATGTTCTTCTAGACAAAATCATTCTAATCCTATAAAGCTAAAGTGTTTCTCGATGCTCTCAGCACTACGGTTGAGAAAAACGTTTTATTTTTGGAAGGTGACAGATAGTAGCGAGGAAGAAGACAATCTTATAGGCCCAATGCCTGCAAAAGGACCGGTGGAGTCTGGCGTGACTAAAGAATTTGAACGCAGAGCTCAGAGAATGAAAGAAAAACTGACTTCAGCAGACAGCGTAAGTTGGATTTCTTAATTTCTAATACTTTGTTGCTGGATTTTATTTGTCTTTTTCTTTGCTTGTTTCTGCGTGAACCCAGTTGCAGTTCTGCTTGGAGTGCTAAGTGTTTGCAGTTGTTAACACAAAGAAAAATCCATGATTTCTGCTGGAAGCTAAGAGATTCAGACAGTAATTTTTGATTATGCTTTTTTTACTTTTCCCCTGCCCCTATGTCTTTTGCAAAGGATGAACCCAAGCAAGTTACCAGGGAATCATGGATGACAGAGCTTCCACCTGAGTTGAAAAGTTTTGGATTTGGTCCAAGAACATTCAAGAGACGAGCTGATGACAAATCAGAAGATAGATCTGTTTGGACAGATACTCCAGCTGACAGAGAGAGAAAAGCCAAGGTGAGCGTTTATTCATTACTAATACACACTTGCAGGCAATATGTATGTTGTTGATGTTCTGTGGAAACCAAATAAAGATACCCTGGGCTGTTAAATGAAATTTTTTTTCCCCAGATTTTTCTTGTTATCAAAATTTACTAATTCAGGATTAGAGGTAAAGGCAGTGAAAGAACAATATTAAGTATAATTGATATTCATTTATTCCTGCTCCTTTTGGAGTAGTCAGATACTCTGTATCAACTCACTGAATTTCCAATTAGCGTGTCCAGTTTCTTCTTCTATCAAGCTGAGCAAAAAATATCTGGTGGCCTCTATCTTGGTCTCTACCCTTCAGATTTGATTTAAGTAAATATAGACTTCCTTGCTTTTTTCTTCAGACAATCTGATTATTATAGTGTGTGATTTGCTTCTACTCATCAGGAAAGAGAAGAGGCAAAAAAGTCAACCAGTAAGGATAAGGAAGAAACGGTGTTATCTGGGAGAGACAAGAGACTCATTGAGCAGGTGACTTCATACAATGTAAGTGTAATCACAAAACACTTCCTGTATTTCCTTTAGTTCTTCACTCTTTTCTTCTGGTTCTCATTTCTAGTGCTACTGGTTCCCATGGTGATGCCACCACAGTTTTCCCTTTTAGTGCCCAAACCTACTGCTGTTTTAAGTCATTAGAACATTTGCCATTGACTTCAACAAGAGCAGGATTGGGTCCTCTCCAAAATGACAGAATTTGGGTTTGTAGATACTGTCTTAGTTTTAGATGGTGCTTTCCTTAAATCACCATTGTGTCAGGACGTAGTTGCTGGGAGTAAGCAACCTTAATTTAAATATTAGCTTGCTTCAACAAATTACTGGCATCCCAAGAATAAAACAGTGGTAGAGGTTTAACTTCTAGGACAAATATGCATTAACCTAAAAGAGGCTTGGTGGGGCTGGCAGATCGTTGTGTTAATTACACTATGTCATTAATTACATTAACTGCTCATTACAGCAACTTCATTACGTGTAGTTTTCCTCAATCTCTACATGAGCAGATAATTTTCACAGACAGGTGTTGATTACTAGAAATCTGAACTCCATGTCAGATTTCCTCTCACTTTTCTGTTTGCCAGCCCTGTCCACTGGAGCGTAGAGACTGTTGCCTGCCTTACAGCTGTTAGTTGCAGTTGTTCCCTGATGTACGGCTTGAACTCTTATGGAAGGCAGTCTGGTCTCTTGAGAGTATAATTAAACTTGAGAATCACAGCCTTGGCGTATTTTACATGAATTGTGTTTATCTAGCACTTCTAATAATTTATTTGTAGTTCATTCATTTGTAGTCCCTCTTGACTTAGAGACTTGCAAATCCAGAGCTATTAACATTCTGTCTTAAATTTCTTCTTTACTGTTTGTTTCTACTGTCTCTATGAATATAGTAGAATAATTTTTATATAAAACTTGGGGTTTACTCTCTACCATTGCCAGAATAAAACATACACAGGCCTTTACTGTCTAAGCTTAATGGGGTTCTCTCAAAAAAATTGGGAGGCATCTTGTTTAAGAACAGTGTTCCTTGAAATGTTTTGTTGGGGGGGTTTGTTTGGTTGTTTTTGGTGGTTTTGGTTTTGTTTTTTTAATTAAGTCTTTTCTGATTTTCAGGTGGTTGGTTATGGGCTTTTTCTTTTAAAGTTTTTTCCTCTCTTCTTTCCTATTTCTGACACTTAACAAGGAGACTTTCCTAGAACAGGAGCTTTCATTCTTAGAATCCTTTCTTACAGTTTATTCTTTCAATGCTGATGTTACATATGTTCTCTGGTGCAATTCTGTCAACACTGACACAGTTATACCATGGATAAGTATTGTCCATTTTGTGTTTTCCATGAGAATCATTTCTTATGTCATGTATGAAACATTATTTGTATGTGTGATGAAGTTAGTGTTTGCACAGGAAGTGAAGTAAAATGAACCTTTGGAATAAAAATAACAAGAAAAGAGAGCTGCTCATCTTTTGCATTTTTTGGGGAGAGAATTGGTTTGGATACACAAATGCACTGTATCTGAGTACAGGATGGACCACATGGTCTTGTGAGAACTAATCCTGCTCCTGTGTGAAATCAGCAAAAGTTTTATGTTGTATTTGGGCTGGATCATGCTCTTTAAGAAATGCAGCTTAAGGCCTTGGCTTGGCAAAACACATGCTCTAGCTCTAGCCTGTGACTTCGTCCTGTGGGCTTTCAACAGATGATTCAAAGTTAGGAGCATACATTTAAAAAACCACCGTAGTACATGAAAGTAAGATCAAAAGAGTATCTAGCTTATTCCTGTCCCAAGCAGTGACCAAATCCAGGTGCTTAGGGCATGAGTATAAGAAACTGTACATGGAGATATTTCTCTTCATGTCTTCATTTGTCTCTGCTATAATGGCAGAGCAACTTTTCTATTTCTTTTGCATTATTTTTATAATTTATCTCCATTGTCTGTGGAGATTCAACAACATTCTGGGTATCTAACGTCAGTGAATTATTAGTATTTTACTCAGCCTAGACAAGATTGCTCATATTTTCTGTTCAATGTGTGCTAAATTTATGATTCTATATCCAGTTACTAAGCTGTCTTCTTTTTTCTCGAATTTTTGGTCTTCCTAACTTCAGTCTTTACATTCAGGTTTTCTATGTGTTGTTTATATTCTGCAATACTTTATTTCCTCTTCTTTCTTCTCATTTTTTTCAGGAGTCGAAGAGGTCAGAATCTCTCATGGACATACATCAGAAGAAGCTGAAGAGCAAAGCTTCTGAAGAAAAGACCAAACCTCAAGAAAGAAGACCATTTGACCGAGACCAGGATCTCAAAGTCAATCGATTTGATGAAGCACAGAAGAAAGCTCTTATAAGAAAATCCAGAGATCTGAATAGTAAATTTGAGCATAGTAAAGGCAATATGTTTTTGTAAGATAAAAGCTTTTTTGCAGTGAAGTCAATTAAACTTTGAATACTTAATTTTTGTAATTACTTTTCTGTAAATATTTGTATGCAAAATAAATATCCTGATGTTTAACTATTTTTCCTTGTCTGTAAATATGCTGTTAGGGAGGATCATCTGTTTTAAAACTAACCTAGTAAAGGAAAGTCATGGTATAGAAAAAGATAATGTAAATTTGCTACTTTCAAACTTTGACATGTATATTTTTTTGTTGCTAGTATATACATAATTAATTAAAATGGGTGTTATTTTAAGGAGTTCTGGATTTGATCTTGAAATGCAATTGGCAGTTTTGCCTTTTCTCCTTCCGTGTTTAAGATATTCTTGTTAAGCCTGACCTGACGGCCATGGAAAAATCCCCTTTAGTCTTGTGGGCAGAACACTGCTTGCCTGGAGTTCCTGCTGGGGAGTGTAAACTCAAATGGCAGCTTTTACATCTACCCAGTGTTTTTATTTATGTTAATGTGTGTGTGTACATAAATACAGGTTTATATATACAGTATAGTTTCTGTACTATATCAGGAAGAGCTAGTGGTAGCAGAAGTAGTAAAACCTCAAGGTTTTCAGATTTAGTTGTAAAATAGTATATATGAGAAGAGAAAATCTAATTTGAGTTCCAATTTGTAAGGCTTGTCAGCAGAAATCCGTCTTTTTTTAAGCAAATGCAACAGGAAAATCAAAATTAAGCTTATTTTGTCAGTTAATTTGCAGAGCAGAACAGCTCTTCTGTATCAAAAAGGAAATAAACCTGACATTTAAAAAAAGCCTATTTTCATGCTTAGAGTTCTTTACCTCTTCTGTGTGTGAGCAGCAGAAAGGGTTGTTAAACACTGGAACAGGGCTGTCCAGGGAAGTGGTGGAGTCACCACCCTGGCGGCGTTCAACAAATGACTGGATGTGGCACTTAGTGCCATGGTCTAGTTGACATCATCACTCAAAGGTTGGACTTGATGATCTCAGAGGTCTTTTCCAACCCAATTGATTTTGTGATTCTGTGTTACTTACTCCAAATTAAACTTGTACTTTCACCCTTTTTGATTCGAACAATGCTTGGGGTCCTTTTTGAGGAGTTACTGAAAGTATCCATATACGGAAATAATTTTATAGATGAGATGCTGGTAACTTTTTTGGAAGTATTAAATACTGTGGGGTTTGCTGTAATTTAAAAAAAGGCTGCCCTGGTAAATGGTGTCTGGGTTGGTTCACATTAATGGAGCAGTGGCCTAACAATCCCCAGAAATGAATGACTAAAAACTTGGTCTTACTCTGTTGCACATGGGCTTGAGCCCAAGACACAGGCTCCATGTGCTGAGAAGTCTTGGAGAGTTTCCAGTGTTGCAAATGAATGCTTATGTAGAATGTATTTAGATAATGCTTTTTCTTTTCTCATAGACAATTTATTTTGCCCCCTGAAAAATCTGCTACCTTCAGGAGGAAGAGGGACTGATTTCGTATTGTATTTGCTTTTTCTTTAATCAGTTTTTAGTTTCTGAGCCTTTTGTTTTGAGGTGAGAGGAGAGTTTAAACTAAGGGCTATTTATTTTTCCTCCTGTAATACAGACTTCTGTTAATGCCTCCTACTTTTTAACTCAGCCAGCAAGGCCTCATTAGATTTCTACTTTCTGGGCAAATGTAGATTTCTAAATTGGAAAAGCGATATTAGAAATGTTTGAGTTTTTTTGAGGCAACTGAAGCGATGACATGGTGTGACTAGCTAAATTTTCATGGTTGACAAAAGATTATTTCATGAGCACATCGTGCAGTCCTCACTTACTCAGACAAGTCTGGAGCAGGGATGAGGGCTGCTTGTATGAAGATTTTGTTGTTGTGTGCTTTGTTTTCATTTTTGTTCCGTGGTCCCTCCTCCTCCAAACTGAGGACCAGTCATCAGCTGTCACAGGTGGCCAGGCCTTCCCATCCAGCTGGCTTCCTGCTGTTTGCTCTCCGGTCTTCTCCTGCCCAGCTCTCCGGCCTTCTCCAGGGATGTGTTTGAGTGGAGGCTCTTCAGTGTTGCTCAAGAGGGGAGCTCTTGTAACGGGAGTGCAGGCAGCCCCTTTGCGGTCCTACATTATACCTCTGTATGTGGGACGTGGTTCTAATTAGCGAAGCCTTGATGAGAACTGGAAACTTGTTTTCAGTCAATTCAGTGCTGAATCTTTTCTTCCCCACTCTGAGGCAGCCTCTTAAAGACTTGATGAAATCCGTGTTACGAACTTGAGATGGGAGAAAGTGGAATTATTGAGAGCTCAAGTTAAGCTTTTCATTACTTTGTGTAAATTGAGTGAACCTTTGAATTGCCTTAATACACAAACTCATCTCCTCTTACCCATGTGAAGCCATTGCCTCTACAAGCCATTGTCCTCTACAATTTGGACAAGTTGTAAAGCATTTCTGCAGAAATGTTAGGGGGGGATTTTTCAGAATCTCATTTGAAAAACCAGAATCTATTTCACAGAAAATCCTCTCCATAATTACTATGTAACATTTCTAGTAACCAGCTCCCGACACAGATTTATTATATGCTATTGCTATTCTCCCATGCCAGCCTGTGTCACAGCATATTGACTCGAGGCATATCAGGAAACCCTGTTCTGTAAAAAAAATGTCAGGACGTTTTCCTGGATGTGAAAAGTCTACCAGCCTAGATTTTAAAGTGCTTGCCTTTAGTCTGTGCTGGCATAGACATCCTTTTTAATACTGATGTTGAAAATTTCTGCTCAAGAGTAGGGTCGCCCTCCTTCTGAAATGTTAAAGAGGTGTGTAATTCATAGTGTGGTCAATAAAAAGAAGGCTTTTGTGGTAGGCGTATGATAAATTGGAAGTTTAAAAGGAATTTTAAGGAACATTATCTGTTCATAACAAAACAAGAAGAAAAGAAAGAAAACGAACCCTTGTTGAGTCTGCTGTTACCAAGGAACAATTAAAAGCAATAAAGGCATTTCAAGAAAATTTACTGATTTCTTTACATCTACCATTACGTTTGAGCCAGAAAATTTTGTTAGAATATGATATAATAATACCTGAGTAAAATCCCTATCTCTGCTTTTTTGATGTAAACACCTATTTGTGGGGAGTTATTTTTTTGCTTCTGCTGTTGGTGTTGGTGGACGCCCTGTTCATGCTGGCTTTTCTGGATGAACTGCATTTCCCAAATAGTAAACAGCAATAACAATGCATTTTATTGATGGCTTTGATGGCATCATGTTGTTGGCAGCAAAGTGGCATTGGTGAAGTTGCTTTCTTCTAGAAAGAAACAGTGAGATGAAACATTGATATGTTTCTGTCCACTAGGAAAGGGGGAGGTTATGAATAAAAGAAGTTTTTAAATGCTCCAGAGGACTCCAAGAGTTCAGGGCTAATTGAGCTTGAGGACTTGTTTCTGAAATGAGAACTTACTCTTATTTTTGTCCAGCCAATTATGAATCATTTGTTTGTTTAAGAGTAATACAGCATTAAAAATCAGAATCTGTGAAAACTTTCTGTACATGCATCCTCAACTTCTGCTACCCTACTTGCAGACAGTGCATATAGTTTCTAATTGTGTGATTGCCTAATTCTCAAATAAAACACATGCATGTGATTTTCTGTCCTTACAAATTGTGTGCAGTGGCTTATATGCTAGGGGAAAAAACCCCAACAAGTTAAGCAGTATCTTTCAGCCAACACCTTTAGATTTTTCTCATGTGCTTACAAACGAAATGGAGTCTTTTTGCATAAGGAATGCAATGGCAGCTCCAGTCGTTGTGCATCTGTGAAATGCATCTTCCTGCTGCTCCCAGTTCTGGCAGATGAATGGGAAGTGGTGACCCTCAGTGTAACTCACCCAAGTGAGGCCCCTTAGTGTAACTCACCCAAGTGTGGCATTTCTGTTCTTTCCAAATGTGACATGGAGGCTGAGTCATTACCCTGCAGAGCTGACTTTTTTCATAGCAGCCACTTCTGGGTCCTCCCAAAGTGACCATCACTGCAAAAGGCAAAAGCCCTTTCTTCATCATCCCATCTTCATTTCTTGTGGTTCCAGTCATCTGTTTCATTACACTGGTCTTTAGACCAGTAATAAATCCCATTGCTCTTTAAAATTACACTATTTTGAATCAGTGTGGCAAATCAAGCCTTATTTTTAAAAAACGAAGTCTTCCTTCTAAAGTGGGAACTTAAGGTCTCTAGGAGACACCAGCACAGACTGTCATTTCAGCAGGAGCAGCTGCAGCTGTGACTTCTTCCAAATAAGTATTCCAAACATAAATAGTCAGAAAGAATTCTCATAAGCAGACCTGGGGGTGGAGGAGCCGGGGGGAGGGGGTGGCAAAAGAAGTGACTGGGCCAGGCTCTCGGCTGCTTAACATTGCAACCACTTGCTTCACTTCATAGGGCTGTAGCCACTTGTCCTTGCACGTGTACACCTGGCCAGGGGTTTGACTGTCTCTCTTGAAGAGCGTCACTCCCTACCTTTGCTAGTACCTGAGCTGCTGCAAAAAATCTTTGTGTACATCAACAAATACTTTTTGCTGCATCTTTAAGTTGTGTGAGCCCTGGAAGAGCCCTCGCAGCTCTCCCCATCACTTGTCCTGGAACAAGCCTGGCTCCAAGAACAAGCCAATCACAGAGTTGTGTGGCTACTCCATTATGTTTCCTAGGATCTGCCCTTAGATCTTGTGGGTTTGTACAGGCTTGCTACCCATCAGCTTAGGTCAGGAAGGAATTTGCCTGAGCTCAGACATGATTGGGAGAGGACAAGTGTTGAATTATTACATCAGCCACAGCTCATGGAGGAGAAGACCCTTTGCCCACTGGAGCTTGATAGAGGGGTTTATAGTAGAGCAGCAGAACTGTGGCACAATCCTGACCTCATCAGCTGCTCTGGTTGAGTCCTGCAAGCCAGACTTTGGTTCAAACACCAGAAATTCTGGAGCAGGAGAGCCCCACAGGTATATGTCTGCCTTCCTCACCTTGAGCAGCAGCCCTATTGCTCAGCAGGACAGATCTCCTCGTTTCCCATGCCCCTTCCTAAATAAACATCTTGAAGACACTACTATTTAGTGTCTGGCCAGAAAGCCTAGAGGAGCTCCCACACCACAATTGGGCTGGATCCATCCTGGATGCTTGGCTCATATCTCTGTGGCATCCAACAGTGTACACAGCATAAGTTTGCTTACATCCACCGTGACTTCTTTTTATTAATTTTTTAAGCATTTAAGTCTCCAAAGTGAGTGCTCTGAATCTGGCTTGGTTTATGTTACAGAGCGACACTGCTTTGGTGTGGAGTTTGGGGCTGAGGATGGAACTAAAAGCCCTCTGAAGACACCTGGGTTGTCTCTTGGGGCTGAGGATGGAACTAAAAGCCCTCTGAAGACACCTGGGTTGTCTCCCTAGTGAGGGTGAAGGGAGACACACGAGCATGTGTCCAATCAGCCAGTGCTAAAAAACAACCATCTCCTCTCTCCCTTAGCACATCAGTACTGGGAATGGGAGGACTTCCCTGGGGGAACCTGGGCCCCCCCCTACTAAAGGTACACACCCAGCAGTGTCCCCCCCACAATGGTCCCAGGGAGGTCTCATGTTGCTGCCTTGCCAGTTCACCACCTTGAATTGCCACAGCACGAGCTGCCCCACAGAGCCAACCTCCTTCTCGTCCTAATTGTATTAGGAGATGCTGCAGACACAACCGTGTAGTATCATAAACTCTGCCTTCGAAGGAAATTCTGGTGTGGCTCCTCTTTCTTGTCCACATTGGTCATAAATAAATCAGAAAGCTGTGCTGTCCAAACTGCACTGGTTGTACACGTGTACACAATGNTGTGGAGTTTGGGGCTGAGGAGGGAAATAAAAGCCCTCTGAAGACACCTGGGTTGTCTCCCTAGTGAGTCCAAACTGCACTGGTTGTACACGTGTACACAATGGTCAAATTTCAAGCCCCTTAGGTGCATCTCTGCATGGCTTTCATTCCCATCATTCCCATCACTGGTGACATATTTTAATTAACGTTTTCCAGAGGTCACCATCCCTGCAAGAGGCCAGAAGCCTAAAGGAGTTGGAGGCACAAGCATGAAGAAACAAACAGACCCCGTGGCCTGCAGCCCTGGAATTGGTGTCCTTCTAAGCATTTATTTGCTATTAAGAAGCATACCCTTGGAAACTGAAGAGGTTTTCCTTTTTTATGCACACTTGACCAAAATAAAAAAAACCCAAAAATAAAAAAGCTCCTGTAACTTAATCATTTCCTTTTGACAAGAAAATGTTTGTGAGGGCTTAACACATCTTCCCATAAGCCGCAGTATGACAGCGCAGCTGTGGTGCCAGGCCCTCCTGAAGCTAAAAATGCTGTTGTAGAACAGGAATATAGCGATTGGAATTCTCTCCAGTCTAGCCTCTAAATGAAATTACCCCTTTGGGACCACACTCGTGCTGTTGCTACTCTAGACCTGCAGCTATTTGCAATTCTATGTAGCGATGCCAAATGTTTTCTGTTCGCCTATAACATATATGATATATTCCATGGAATACATGTAGCTCTAATACTCCACAAAGTTAAAAACTATTCCCTAAAGTGTTACTCCAGAAATATAAAAATTTTCATTGTTTCTGCAGTTCTCTTCTCTGCAGTTTAGTGTAAAACTTATTTCACATGAGTCTCCAAGACTGCCTTGTAAAGACTGCCTTTGAGGTGTCTTGTAAAGCTTTGCAATGTGCTTTCGTCTCGAACTTCATCTGCAGTGGCAGAGCATCGAACATAGGTAGGCTTTCTTTGGGTGATGCTTTCAGAAACTAAAACCATCACGTTGTTTCTAATTGAGGAGGATAATTGATTCTAATTGATGAGGGATATCCTGCACGACTTTGAAAGTGTTCCTCACAAATACAGCAGAAGGAATTAAAAAACTGAGGATGGCCACCCCTCTGTCTGACAGTTAATGGTGGAGCCCTTGGCAGCCCAGTGGACTGTTTGCCACTGAGCCTTGTGGAATTCCCATGCTTTAACATCCCCTCCTGTTTCACTCTTTTGATTAATACTACCTTCTATGATCTATGATTCTACCTCCCTGATCTTTATCAGGGAACAAGCCTTCTTATGTTTCTGTTCCAACCTGTAGATCTGACTGTAACTCTTCCACACTAGTGCAATCCATATATTTTGTGACAAACCTTTGTCCCCACAGAGCACTCAAGAGCCCAGAGCAAGAAAATCCTAAGAGTTTGAAAAGAAAGATTCTTGCCTTTGGAGCTGTGATGGATGTAAGGGTTCAGATCTGTCCTGCTGTGCTGACAATTGCTTCTTCTTAGCAGGCTGGTCTCCCTGCCAGCCAGAGAAGCCTGCTGCCCCATTCTCTTCTTCCCTGACATCTGATTAGGGTTGAAGAACACTAATGGTATGTGGACATGTACGTTCACACACAGAGGCAGCTGTCCTTGGACACAACATCCTGTGGCTGCTCCCTGACCCCCTGCTCTGGTACTCCATGGCTGGTACCTGGATGTGCAAGGCCCCGTCTCGCAGCCCTGCTGCTGCTGCAGTGCTCAGCCCTCTGCCGCTGCTCACCAACCAGCCCAGGAACACGCTTGCTGTGCTCACACACACCCACTCAGACAGAAAGCACACTCTGGTTTTACCAGATAAAAATAAGTTTTAATGAGAATACAGAACAGATTGGAGTGATCACGTGCAGGCAGGGCTCAGGAGAGCATACTGACCTGCCCATTCTATACTCTTTTTTTTCTGACACTCACTCCTTTCCAATCCACTTCAATTCCATCCTTTCCCCACTTTTAGTCCATCCCCCAACATCCTAAACTAAGTCCTGTATGTTCCCACAGCTCTTGAAAAACATCCCAAAATAGGTTGTAGACAGTCCCTAAAAATGCTTTTCCCACAACATCCCACAGTAAGTCTTGTACACGTCATCTTGTTGTAAGTACCTTTAGGTGTTTCTCCATGACCCACAAGACGGTCATGTGTCTGCTCTGCAGGGCCTCACACACCATGTTGAGCTTCTTACCAGAGTTCTGCTGCTGCTGGATCTCTCTTCTCCCACACAAAATCCTCCAGCAAAAGAGGTTTTCTGAGGACAGCGTTGTCCACAGAAACAAGAAAGATGATAATAGTGGGAGATCCTTAATGCCATTCATCATTCAGAAGGGGATTCTGTGTAATTTTAGGGAGTTATATATATGTTTGGGAACAGGGTCTCCAGAACTCTAATAGAGGCTGGTGTTGGAAAAGGAACTAGACTCTTTGTAAGAAACAATTTTCATAGGACAGGACAGAAAATGGTGTTTCCCTTCCTGGCCATTCCAAACACCAAGTCTGCCATTTACTGTGATTTTGAGTTGAATTTGTTGGCATCTTCCTCTTCTGCCTGACTTTCTCCTCTTCCCATTGCACAATACATGATGGAGTTGTGGATGGCACATTGGCCTCATGGACAGGAAGGACACAACAAGGTCAAATGCGTGAACCATATGCTAAGCCATGGGAACAGAACCCTGTTCCAGCAGTGGGCAGCCTGGTTCCATCTCAGCGGCCATCACGGACAACCGCTGCACAGTATTTGGGAAGCATGATGGAGAGAGGGGACTCTCCACCTTACACAGAAGCTGAGAGCATTGACACTGAGGCCATGGAAGACTAATGATCCTTTCCACGTTTTAGAGTTTGCTTTTCTCTGTTCAGCTGTTTTGTACCTCTCCTTGAAGGTTTGGCCGGACTTAGAGGGACATCTGAGCTCTGTGAAAGAGCAAGCCAGCCCACCTTCCCACTGCTGCTTCCCAGTGCAGAGCCTCGCAGAAGCTGTACAGAAGCCATCAAGGTCTTGCTGCGGTTTCCAAGGTAACTTCCATCTTCCACCACCCAGGTGAGGCTCAGCATTTACCATCATGCGAGCAGAATACAAATACTGGATCTGAGGTGGAAAACAAAATGCACACAAAATGCTATGTTACCCCAGCTGCTCTGCTAGTAGTTTCTCACCTTCCACTCTTTCACGTCTGCACACTGAGGCAAAGTGTCAGGAGCAAGGAATCCATTCACTACAGCTGAACCTTCATGACTCACCTGCTGCCAGAGGGAAGTCAGGTAGTTCAAAATTACCATAGGTGGCTTTCCAACTGGAGTCATGACTCAAGAGCCAAGGGACCTCATTAATGGAGAGCTCCTTGATGCCCACACCACATGGATTGACCTTCCATATGTGCTCACCTGAGAGCACCAACGAGTCCTCCAGCCGGCATCAGCACCAGCTGGGCTTACTGTTGTCTCGAGGCCATCTCAGGATTTTCCAGGGACATAAAAAGAGTGAAAGCCTCTCAGACTTCATCTCCATGGCAACCATGGGAGAGATGGGCTACTGTCACAGAACCAAGTAGGTCCTCATGCATACAGTCACACGGGTCAGCAGCTATTCACCTCTGGACCACCTGCGACAAAAGCAACTGAGTTTAAATTCCCTCTTCATCATGAGAGAGGAAAATAAGAGAAGTGAGAGGATGCACTCACAGTCATGTACTCAGTACTTTGATGTACTCATTACTGTCCACAAAAAGAGAGTTTCCAAGAGCAGGGAAACCAAGGCCATTGCCAAAGACTTTGGGCAGCTCTTCCTGTCATTATCATGCTGTGCACAGACAGGGAGCCCACACCAAAAATGCCAGCTTTCCATAGAGCCCGTGGACACACTCCTGGGTTGTGATACTGCTGCTGCCCCGGGCCCAGCATCTTCCCTCCAACACCTTTTCACAACACAGACCTTGGCTCAGAGAGGGATGCAGGTGCCAGACTGAGCCTGTTAGGGCAGAATCTAGCACAAGACCAACACCTCAGTACTGAGGGTTACGGGGGATGCTCTTGAGGAGGTTTCTGCTCAGCATTGATACTCTGGCAGGGACAAGTGCATGGTCAGGAACCAGAAAGGCAATGACATGTAATGCAAACATTGCCTGAAAAACCTGGCAGCGAGAGGCCCTCTTTTCTTGGTATTTGCAGCTTTCCTCGAATGTTCTGTCAGCTGTCATTACCTGTTCCAGATGTCAGCTCTGAACCACCCACAAGACTCCACATCACTTTTCTTTTTCAAGTATTTCAGAGCATAAAGTCCAGTAGCATTTCCAATATTAAAGCATTCCTAGGTCTATGTTGTTAAGAAGCTTTGGTTTGGAATATGGACTTAAATTTGTGAGTCTCACCAGCATCAGGAGTATTTTTTTATTTTTTAGCAAATCAACCCCACCTACAAGCCTTGGACCATCTCAGGTCCCAAAGGCTGAGAAGAGAGGGGTTGGAGCCAGAGGAGCAGCTCCCTGAGTCCTTCTCAGGTGATTCTGTATCCCCAGACAAGGGGGCTGGCTGAGATCTGCTTCCCTAGGCAGGGGCTGCAGCAATGCCAGGGTGAGTGGATCTGTGAGCAGGGAGACTGTCCACCCCACAAGATCAGGCTTCCACATTTACGTGGCTGGGATGACCTTGCAGGAACCAGGTGGGCTTGTCCACTCCTGGGATGAAATGATGAATCACCATCAGCTGAGGCAACCGGTGAAATTTCTATTCCATCCCCATTTGCCAAATTCTGCTCATCAGTGTCCTGGAAAACTGAGTGTGGAAGGAGCTACTCAGTCATCAACCAGTTGGTGCTAATTTTCACTAACACTGGGAGATGGGCACAGCCTAACAGATTGATACCTCTTGGGACATGAACAAGTGAATTTGGAATGTCTCATCTGGCTTTAGGCACGCAGGAAAAGCAGGGATCCCCACCAGCATCCAAATATCAATAGCAAATAAGATGAGACTTGACGCAGGCAGCTGAGGCATCATCCTATTTTGACTGCTGCACACCCTCAATTGGAAACTGAGCAGTCTTGATTAAAAAGTCATACTAAAAAGTCTTCACCAGAAGGAATTCTTGGTTTAGCAGCTAATATGAGACAGTGAAGATCTGCCAAATGATCGGGAGTTTGAAATGCACTAGGCACAACTTTGCAAAGGCAAAAGAAAGCTTCTTTCTCAGCCTGTCAAAAGATACAATCTTCAACTCTTTGTATGAGTCAGCTGGGATGAAATGTTTCCAACAGACAACACTTCTTATAGTGTAGTCATTCTACCTCTGATCTCCCAGCCCTGATTCTCAAAGAAAACCCTATAAAACATTTTTCAGGTAAATCTGGGATCTGTATCTCATCACTTCCCTGAATATTAACATTTTTGAACAAGTTACCAACCTCCTCTCTGCCCCTTTTCCAATAATCAATCCCTCAGTGCTCTACATCATGCTGCTATTATTCTACAGATTACCCGCATGTCTTTTCATCTTAGGAGATAACTACCAATGTTGTCTTCATATTCCACAGGTGCTGTCAGATGTCTAGCTCAGACACAGGTCTAATTAAACCCAGAACAATTGTTCCCCATGTGCAGTTAGGTTTGAAATTCACCTCACCTTTCCTAAGGAGAATACATGCCCCAAACTTCATCTGCTTTCTTCAGCTATATTAGTTGGCCTCATAAGATTCATTGCACCTACCTAAGATTCTTCAACTTTAAACCTTTGGCTCTAGCAATACTGCCACACCAAAAGGCTTCATAGACTGCAAATAGAGGGTACAGCATGCAGCTGGGTCTGGGTCATAAAAAATAAAGGTGTAACACTATGACATGCTTCACAGACGATCTTGGATTCTATTTCACAGGACACGGAGGGGGTTGAGCATAAGTTTAAAACTGGTCTTCATCTTTGACTAGCAACACTGATCCATGGCTACAAACTCCTGTGCAGCTCAGCCTTCCCTTCACTCTGTCAGCCCCTGCCTGGAAGAAACACCTCTTCACTTCTTCATAAGGCTCCTCTCCATAAGGGAAGCAGCATCCAAGCTACCCTTTCACTGATCCTCAGTTTCCCATCTGTAGAGGTAATGGTCTTCCTCGGTCCTGGGAAGACAGGTTCAGGATTAGCCACTCCAGGCTGCTGTCCTTCCCCTCTGCTTATCCATTGCTCCTCATGTTTGCTCCTGACCATGGCCACTCTCTCTCCAGAGAGCCACCCACACTGCTCTCCCCTAGAGGTTTGTACAGCATCTCACTGCCAACTTACTGCATGAGAAGGACCAATACCTCCCAGGGCAGGGAGTATTAATAAGTCTATTGCACATTTCCACAGAAGGAGAGGACTTGACACTCTTCCCCTTGAAGCTAGGCATCCTGACTGGGAGCTTCAAAGATGGCTTACCCCATATTTGTAAAGCCCTCATACTTCTGTGGCAGCAGCTGCCACAGCAGATCCCATGGAGAAGGAGCATTGCTTATGAAAGACAGGGGGCAGGGCAGAGGCTGAGGGACTCCCCACAGTGTGGGCCAAGCCAGTGCTGTAGCACTGCCCCCATGGGAAGTGCTGATTGTGTGGGGCTGGGCTGTGCAGAGGAGCAAGGAGCTCTGGGACCAGCGCGTACCCAGCCTGCAGATACATACTTATCCCATTTAAAGAACCAGCAGAGGAGTAAACTTTGACTGTGGCCAAGTTTTTAGTAAAGCATGGAGACAAGCTGAGGTTTTTCTCATACCTGGAATATTTTAAGCATCTCCTCCCTCAGATTGCTCTGCTAGTTCTGAAGGGCTGGGTTTATACTTCTCTCGCTCTCTCTTACTGGATCTCTAGCAGGATCTCTTTTCTCAACTGGACCTCTAATTTCCATATATTTATGACAGTACAGTATCTTTAGGATTTAGCTGAAAGTGGTGGATGGTTTCAAAAGCTATGGAGGGAACGACTGTCAAGTAGACACACACCTACACAGACAGCATGACCCAGGAGTCTTCTTCCCATACAAAAACAAGCTAAATGCTATGTCGTTATGACATTCAAAGCTCTATTACAATGCTGAAACATAGAAGTACAGAAATCATGGTGCGTGAGCAGCCTAAATTTTGGCCTCTTTTGTTTGGCTACTTGGCTTTGCAATTTTAATTACTCTTTCAAGGAAGCGTTTTTATATGCAATGCAGCCCTTAACATTGATAGACTGTGTTTAGGTGGGAGAAGATTCCTTTTAAATTTCTGGTGATTTTCACCTTATTTGCATTTTTCCACACACACACTCTTGCCCACTAAGAGCAGATTCATAAAATCGTGCAAAAATATGCAGAGGATCAGCAATGCAAAAGCTGTCCACATCTTTGTCCCTATGCCACAGATGATGGGAGGCCGATGAGTCTGATCCTCTAGCCTTGCACAGACAGGCCTATTGAACTTGACTGCACCACTTGTGTGCAGAGAGATGACTCACTTGAGCAGAGGCATTGGGATCTGCCTGCCCCTAGTTGTGGAGACGCTCTCTTAGCAAATTTGCTGTTCTATAGCAAATACGAGCTGTTCAAACAACACTCACGTTTCTATTTTGGGTCACTGTTTACAAGTACAGACTAACAGCAGTGGAAGAATGGAAATCTGCTACCAGCCAGTGGTCTCCCTGTGCTCTCAAAAGCAGTTCACAGAAGCTATGTTATTGGAGAGGGTCAGAATGGGCAGTTGCTTTAAGTACCTTAAAAAAAGATGTTATTAGCTACCAGAGATATTGTATTTCCTAAGAGGAAGGCGAGTATCTGGCACTTTCTCTAGCAGGTTAGAGCAGTAGTTATTACTGTGGAGACTCGGACACCAACTCTTATCTTTGACAGGTTGTCAAGGATTTCTGAGACTAGGGAAGACATGGTTTCAAAATATCAGCAATTTTTCTAGTGAAGAGCTGCACAGTTATGGGTGCTTAACTGAAGCACCTCTTAATGGCTGTCAGAAATAATTTGCACTGTCTCTCAGCAGAGGCAATGGATGGTTTAATATCCAGGCCTTTTGTTCTGTACAGACATGTCAGCTAAACACACATCAGGCCCAAGGGAAATTGCTACCCGTTCTTTTTACATTTGCTTCTCTTGGTGTGACATCTCCTGCTATTCCAACAGCTAATTCAAAGTCCCTCATCAAAACTGTAACGGTGGTTCAATCAACAATGCTTTACAGGAGAGAAAATCACTTGACCCACAAGTCCTCAAAATGGAGCTCATGCCAAACTTACAACTCATCAAAGCACGAGGGCATTTCACATGACCTGCCTTGATCTTCAAAAGCTGAGTTTTATTGAGCAGTCATCTTCATGATTCTGTGTTGTCCACCATTCTAATATAGTGGTGGGCTCCTTTTTCTAAAGGATTCTGTATGCCTAGAAAGCCCACGATGAGCTGGCAGGCACAAGTGACTTTCTATGTCTGGGTTTTCTTCAGCAAAAGCATGGTTGTATGTCACTGAGATCAGAAAAAAAGACAAGTAAAGCAAGTCACAGAAATTTAATCTCAGGTCTGCTACTCATCTCTCCACATGGTAAGAAAATCCTTAAATATTTCCCTTTTTCAATTTCAACCATCTACATTTTGAAAAGTACTGCGCAGTTGTTAATGTAGTATTGATATTTAAGATTAATGATGACAGAAAAGCCTGTCTGAGCCAAAGGAAAGACTCAAAGTCAGTCAAATGAGATTTAAGTGGAAGAGAAAACACACTTCATTATTCCTAGCATGGTCAGAAAGATGCCTTCTCTTTCACCCCAAAAGTTCTCCATATGAACAAAGAAATTTCAGGTAATGTAACCATCATGCTCTTAGGAAGTTGTTACTGCCTAGCATGACATGCCAGCAAGTGAGGATAAAGCCTCTGGCTGACTTCAAGTCACTGCTTTCTCCACTCCTGATCAAAAGGGTTAGGATCTTCAGCGGTAGCCAGGGCCATCAGAGGTGCTGTTGATGCACAGCAGCGACAGTGAAATGAGTGAGAAGCTCAGCTGGGGCCAGAGTTGTTCTTTGGTGGTTTTTTATGAGATGGCTGAGTCAGTCATCAATGACAGCAAATCTATAACAGCAAATCAGTAAATTAAAGGCAGAGGTGTTGAAGGTAGGAAACATGGTGGCTCACGCTGAAGTGTTCCTAAAAAGATTATGTTCCTTTTTTTCTCCAAGAAATAACTAGCTAATGTGCCATGCAGACATGAACCAGATTCATGGGGCAAGGCAAGGCAGGCAGAGAGGGAATATTTTTTCTCAAAGAACAGTGTAGAAAAGCAAGACTGTTAATTTGCCCAGGGACTCTGAGCCCCAGACTAAGGAAGGGAAGATTAGGCAAATGCTCTGGTAGTAAGAAACCAAAAGGATAACTTTACATGGGTTTGGTGTGGCACTGGTGCTGCAATACAGAAAAGAGTTTTAAGAAGGTGTACGTATAAGAATATATAATAATAACGGTAAGGCCCTGAAAAAGCTGTAACAACCAGAAAGGTTATTTAAGTGAGGACAATTATCCCTGTTAAAAAGAAGGACAACTAAGTAATGTGGTAAAATGAGGCCAAGAGCTTGAATTCATAGAAAAACAAGAGCCACTGTAAGCCAAAGGGTGAAAGGAAGAAAGGTCCTGCGAGCCATAAGGGCAGGGAGAAGTAATGGGATTAGGTTTATAAAGCTAGTGAAAATACTGCAGGCTTGGAAGGGAAATCTCAGTGCAGTCAGAAAAGACCAATTGTTATTTGAGTTTTTTTCTTCTGGTAACTTTAAGAAAAGAGTTTAGCATTCAGCTTTGTTACATAAAGCGTCAGCGACTCAACCTCAAGAGTATATGAAGCGAAGAGTTGACCTGACCACATCAGGACTCCAGAAATGACACTTGCATGTGAAACTGTGTGAGCTTCTGGAGGGAGGTGGACATATCCCGCAAGCTGAAAGTGCTAATTTGAGGACTGCTGCTGCCAAATGCTCAGTCTCCAGAAGAAATTGTTCTCAGTGATAAGCCTGTAGTCTTCTGCGAGAAGCAGACTATGAGGAAATGGCCTCTGATAATAAATAATACCAGAAAGATCATATTTCTTTCTCCAAGCCCCATGTGTCTTTTGCCAGAAGATAAAATGAAGCAACACGAGGCCATCAGGGTTGGCTGCAGACTCTCACATGTTCTCATTGGATCTTCTTATCCACAGTGGTCTTACTTTCTGTTTTCCTTAGTTCCTTTTCTGCTTTTTTTCCTCCCACTGACTGAAATGCCATTTCTTTTCTTTTTTTTCATGCGTAACTCATAATAATTATCTGGAAGGCAAAATTTCAGACCTTGTTTAACCTCATCCATCAACAGAAATCCAGTAAAATGTGATCCAGTTGTAGGTCTGTAACACTTTCTACTCATTCCAGTTTATTCATTTTAATTTAGTGGGAAAGCCCTTCTTTGTGGCGAACAGAATGTATTTTGCTCTGGTCTGTAGTAGCACTGTTAGCTTATGGAGTGAGGGGACAAACCACTCTCACGTAATCATATTTATTAGATCATAAGCACTGTTTTAGAGAAGTGCCAACAATCAGCACATAGGGAAAAAAAGAGAGCTGACAGAAAAGGCCATTAGGCAGAAAGCTTTGGAAAGAACCTGGAGGCAGTACAGAGCAGTAATGAAGCAGACCTGTCTGATGTCTCCAGTTAATTATCTCACTGAGAGCTTGTTGTGAGGCTCTGCTATGGCTGAGCTGAAACCAGGTGCAAGGGTGGGACAGCAGGTTGGATGTACACACAATCTCAAAATTATATAGACCTGCCTATGCTTTCAACCGTGGGCAGCTGCAGGAGGTTGTCTGCCAGTCAGTCCTATACATGTTCAAACAGTGTGACCCCTATAGAGCAGGCTGGCTGGCTTCCCAACAGAAGTGTCCTGTTTTTCCTTAGTAGCCATGTAGATTTGTTCTTCTGGTCACTGACTTTGTTTTTGCTCAGCTTAGTCACACAGCCTTCTCCTAGTCTCATTGGGAAGCTCCCTCTGCAAAACAATAGTTGTTAGGAGGTAACATATAACAATTACATACTTTGGTGACTGTGCATTGTCTATACCTACATAATAATGGGAATATCAGTGGCATATAATCAAGTTTGTTTAGTTATAAAACAAGGGAAATAAATCCATTGCAAACAATTTTTTTTTGGTAGCTGAACAGAAAATGCCTTGCTCTTCAGCGAGTAATTCATGCATTCAACAAGTCCAGGAGACAAATAACTGTAGATACCACTGACCTTTTGTGCTGAAGTAGTACATCAGCAGAGAAAAGAATCAGAAAAAAAGGTAAAGGAGTAGAGGACTGGAGAACAGGTAGCACTGGGTTCTATATAACACATACACACCTACAGTGAAAAGGCACTTTAGAAAGCAACAAGTTGTTCAGAGTTCATATGACCTTTGTACAATTAGTGAGTTGAAAATGTTGCATGCTTTAAAATCTTTCTTGACAGACACCAGTGAAAAATACTAGATAATACTTTTTTATGCAGAGGGGGCAAAGGTAGCTGGAGTTAAAGAGATAACGTCAATTTAATGCTCACTTTTTAAGAAATTATTTTAAATGAGGTTCAACAAGTATCTCTGAAATTCTCTGACAAGTGTTTTCTTCCTTTAAAAAAAAAAATGCAGGTGCATCTTTCAATTCTCTCTTCTTTTTCTTTCCTTGATATGGTGAAAATCCAGACAAACTATAGGCCAAGATGCCTACAGTCAAATTCACTGCACACCGCTAATGTGATGGAAGACATGGTATGGGTGAAACTGTAAGCAAGCTGCGGTGCCACTACCCCGAAAACTAAAGTGTTCCCCTATTCATAGCATAGATAAATATGTGTGGCTGTAAACATATAGAAAGAATTAAAAATTATTAATTAATGAATGAAGATTGCCCTCCGTTCAGAACTGGGGGTTTGTGTTCTGTTTTCAGGCAGAAGTGCCATGTTTAAGATTTCATACTGCCTAGCATTGCACTGAAATGGGAGCTCTGCCACAATCTTGATGCTTTCACACCCTCTGCCACAGAACAGCTTGGGGTGAACAAGTCTGTTATTAACATGTTGCTCAAAAGCAGTTTGAAAACACAATGACTACAACATATATTTTGGCCTTAAAGAGACACTGAGAATCCTTTGCTGCCCTAGGAAATAGATATGTAGATTGGCCCATGCCCTGTTTTGGGAATAAACAATACAGACTTTCTTTTCTCCTGTTCCAGAATAAATGATCATGATCTCCCCAGATGTTTTTGCCTCTCTGCAGAGTATTTCCTGTCTTTTTTCCAGTTTACACAGACCACCTTCAGTGCAGGCAAGCAAATGATACATCACAGGCGAAGATGGCAAAACTTTGCCTTCTGCTTACCCTGGCAATTCAAGCACAAATGGTAGTTTTGAGATTTAGTTCTTGCACCCTTGCATCTTTGCTGGTTGAAAAATCACATATTTGGACTGTAGGAGAGATCCTTGCTGGCCAGCAGAGCTCTGCTGCTGATGCTGTGTGGAACTTGTAACAGAGTAGGACAAGCAGCTCTGTAACAATCTCACTCCTCTTCCAAAGTGAGTTCCCTGCTCACCTTAATTTGTAATGAGAAGGTTGGCTGACAAGAATGAAGGAAGTCAGAGCATTAGCTGACAGTAGAACAGTCTTCCCGGCTCAGTGCTCCCAAATACAAAGTCAGCTTCTGCAGGAGCTTTGCAGCAGATGTCAGCTCTAACTCCAGACCCAAATAATTTGACCCTGTGGATGCCCAGCACAGCTCCTGTGAACA
Organism: Oxyruncus cristatus; assembly: GCA_013399855.1. NCBI lineage: Eukaryota > Metazoa > Chordata > Aves > Passeriformes > Cotingidae > Oxyruncus > Oxyruncus cristatus. The sequence goes on along the minus strand of VXAY01004719.1, from coordinate 1,034,641 downwards.
TAGCTGAACTCGGGAACCCTCCAGATGTGGGCAGCACTCAGCTCTCCTCCAGCATCTGGACCTGTTAGAAAACTAACTGGGGGTGTTACCTCATCCACAGAGAAGAGGAGAGGTGAAACCAGACTTCTGCAGCACTAGTCTTTACCTGTGAAAAGCCTTCTCGAAACATGAGAACCGAGAGATGAGGAAAGATCACACACCTACCAGGAACCACTTGCAAATGCTAAGGGCTCCCATCAAATATGAAGTGTGTCTCAAGAAGAGGGTGATCCTGCAACTTGCTCAGTGCCAGCAGCCAGAAAAGGAGATGGGTGGTCCAGCTGTCCCCTAGGAGACCTGCTCTGAGGAGGAGTGAGAAATCACCAAAGCAAGGTCTTCTAGCTGCATGAATCTAAGTGAACACTTCGGTTTTACATTCCCAAGCATCTGGGGTATCTAAGCACAGCATCTGGGCTGTGAGACAGCCGAGCTGCATCTGGCCACAGGAAGTCGTGGCCTCTGGTTTTTGGGGTGCCCATTTTTTTTTGGCAAGTCAGGTGGCCAGCATGACCTGGGCAGCCTCATGGCCCATCCCAAACTCTACCCATCCCTATGTGTCTCCAGCCACTCAAACATCGTGATGGGATGGAGGCTTGCTGGCCGTGCCCCAATGCCTTTCATGGGAAGGGGAGACTGTGGTCCAGTGGTGTGGTTTGTCTTGCTGGGAGAGCCCATGGCTGGACTCTCATGACACATCTGGACTCTGAGTTCCAGAGCAGCAAAATGGTTGCAGCAATTCAAGGTAGGAAGAGGCTTTCATGTGTTTCATGTGATTTCACAGGACCATAGCTAGGAGCTGCAGTCCCTCTCCCCTTTGCCTGTGCCAGGCACACTTCACCTCCTCATTCACCATGCGGAAAGTAATAAAGACAGGGAGTCTGCAAATGCTTTGCTGGCAGAGCAGTGAAAAGGAGCCAGTCAGCTGTGACTCTGTTTTTCTGTCACTCAGGGAAATATCTTCTCTGTTGTCATGCACGTAGGGAAATTTCGTTCCTCTCGTTGAAATTCCATGCACTCTGCCTTGCTTAGAAACTGAAACACAAGTTGAGATCCACCTGCTTGATATAATTCAGTGCTTGCAGTTTAGTGTGATTAGAGTTGATTTGTTTAATCTGGTGTACAAAGCTGTTTGTTGTCTGCTACTCTATCTGAATTAGAACGTTTGTGGACATCTGCACAGAGAGCAAAACAGACCTCTGTGTTGTATTAGCTTATAATACATTAATTATTTTGTGCCCTATTTTATTTCTTTTCTACACCAACTGCTTCACTTCCCCAGGTTTTTCTCTGCACCAGGAAAAATATGTTAAAAATGTAGTTTCCATCGAGACCTCTGATGTTTCTAAAACAGCATCATCCCATAATTTCTTCCTGACAGACAGAAACTGTTTTAAAGTACTGTGTGCAGTTCTGGGCACCACAAGATAAAAAAGACATTAAGCTATTAGAGCGCATGCAAAGGAGGGTCATGAGGATGGTGAAGAGGCCTGGAGGGGAAGCCATATGAGTAGCAGCTGAGGTCACTTGGTCTGTTCAGACTGGAGGAGACTGAGGGGAGACCTCATTGCATCTTCAACATCCTCACAAGGGAAAACAGAGGGGTAAGTAACAATCTCTTCCGTCTGGTGACCAGTGACAGGACTCGAGGAAACAGCATGAAGCTGAGTTGGGGGAGGTTTAGGTTGGATATCAGGAAAAAGTTTTTCACCCAGAGGGTGGTTGGGCACTGCAACAAGCTCCCCAGGGAAGTGGTCACAGCACCAAGCTCGTCTGAGTTCAAGAAGTGTTTGGACAATACTCTCAGGCACATGATGTGACTCCTGGGGTGTCCCAATCTGGGCCAGGAGTTGGGCTTTATGATCCTGATGGGTCCCTTCCAACTCAGCACATTCTATGATTTTATGAGTCTATGAATCATCTTGCAACTAAAACCAGTGAAGCTGCAGCAAAAGAATCCTGACATCTTCAAGAGCTGTCTTTGCGGAGGTTCCTCTGTTTTGTGCTCTTAGTGGGGTTCAGGAAAAGAAAGCCTCCAGGAGTTGCTGGCCAGATCTCTACCTGTATACCCAGGTCTCCTTTCCTCCAGTGGGAACCAGTGAGTCACAAAGAAGTGACCAGCATGTGCATAAGTGTTGTCCCTGATGACGCTCTTGGGAAGATGAGCTGAAGAGACTTCCCAGGTGTACTGCTTTCGTGCTACCTAGCAATAAAGTAGGCTTTCTTCACAGAGGATACAGCTGAATGGTTTGAACACTCTCTCATGAAAAAACCCATCAGGTTTTTTCCCCACTAAAAGCTTCATTTTATTGCTAAGAAGTGTTTTCAGTGAATCTTTTTTGATGGTGTTCATCACTGACATCTTAGATGGGACAACCAGCTTCCAGAAGCACATCTCCCCTCATTCTTGCCAGCCTTTGAGGAAAGCATGAATTCCCCTTGGCAAAACTCCTGTCAGCTTCAGCGGGACAGCATCAGACCTTTCACCTCTTCTGCTGTGCTGGTTTTCACCCAGCACCATCAGACTGCAGTAATTAGCCCAGTCCTAAAACTGATGAAGAGAAACTTTGTGTGATGCAGACAGTGCTGCAGACTCTTTATCTCACTTCACTGGACAAGGGGAAAAAAGAAAGGTTGTGCAAGTCTGAATTTGGCCACCTCTCTCCTCAGGCACAACATCTGTTTCAGTGCATGCAAGAAGAAAATGGTTGATTAACACACAGCTCTGCTGCTCAGCAGCTGGCCCCTGGATCCTCCTCCATGGCACTGAATGTGTCCCTGGCAAACAGAAGGCTGAGATTTTAAATGAGGAATTAATGAAAATGCACTCTTTTCCTGCTTGTTGTCCCTTTAAATTCAGTTTCCATGGAAACAGGTACAGAAAGGCTGCCTGGAGAGAGCCAGGAGAGATCTCTGCCTGGCTGCCTTCCCCTCTGGATTGCCAGCTGAGCCATCCCAATTGCCAGGCTTTTACAGAGGTTTTTACTACTGTCTTTTCTGCCTGGAATATGAATGATGACTCCTCACAAATTCCTTCTCCAAGGGGTCCCAAGGTGGTCAGCCATGCTCCTGTTGCCTGCTACTGGGCTGCTTGCAAGTGGAGCTTCTCGTCCTCCAAGGCCCATCTGGTGGAGCACAGGCTCATCTATACCCCCATGACTCCGCTTTGCTGTACACGTCACTCCTGTTAGAAACATCCACTTCACTGTTTTTTCTTTTTGAAAAGTGGTGGCGGGTGTGATCTGAGCACTCAGACTGAACTGGGAGTGGTGGCAGAGCGACAACTTTGTTGTTAATTCAGTGTTTTTCCTGGGGGTATATTTGAGATCCCATCTGGGTTACCACATCCAGCTCTGGGGTTCCCAGCACAAGGCAGATACAGACCTGTTGGAGGTGGTCCAGAAGAAGGATAATAAAATGGTTCGAGGGATGGAGCATTTCCCCTATGAAGACAGGCTGAGAGAGCTGGGGGCCTGGAGAAGCTTTAGGGAGATCTTATCGTGACCTTTCAGTACATAAAAGGGGTCTACAAGAAAAACGGAGAGACTTTTTACCCAGGGCCTGTAGTGAAAGGACAAGGTGCAAAGAGAGTAGGTTTAGACTGGAGATAAGAAAGAAATGTTTTTAAATGAGGGTAGTCAGACTTTGGAACAAGTTGTCCAGAGAAGCTGTGGATGCCCCATCCCTATATGTGTTCAAGGCCAGGTTGGATGGAGCCCTGAGCAATGGGGTCTAGCGGAAGGTTTCCCTGCACAGGGCAGGGGGTTTTTGACTAGATGATCTTTAAGGTCCCTTCTGACTCGAAGTATTCTATGATTCTCTGAGTAGGACCCAAAGCAGACTGCAAAATGATGGTGTTTGTCTGTGTAGATCCATCCTTTTTCTAAGTGAACAAAACCTAAGGGGCTTAGACCTACAAAATTTGGAAGTGGCACAGTCCTAGGAATTGCGGCTGGTTTTACAACTGTTGAGATGCATCTGCTTCCATTTTTGTTAGTGTTTGAGGAGGTGCAATTGGTGTGTCTGTGAAAGGTTGTCTTAATGAAATCTGAATTTCTAGTGAAAGCTGATTAACTATATAAGCTCTACCCACCCACCCAGGTGAGTTCTGCAGACAAATACAGTTCCAGTGTAAAAACAAAAGTAATTTTTAATTGTAATTAATCCTAATCAGAATAGTTAAATGTTAGCTGTCATTGCTTCAGATATACATAAAAGCATTGCCCTCCTTGGTTACCTAGATGATTGCCTATAATTAGAAAGGCAGACTATCATATCTGAGATGTAATACTGAGATCGTTTTCTGCAAGCTAGATGAGCAATTTCTTGCATGTTGTGCCAGAAAAACTCTCTGCTTGCTGCTGGTACAGCCTCAGATGGAGTACAGTCTTCATATTGAGCAACCAGACTTCAAGGAGGATGTAAACCTGTACTGGGGGGATTTCAGAGAGCAATGGGCATGACCAGAGGTCTAGAAAACATGACGTATGAGGCAGAGCTGAATGAACTGGGGTTGTTTACTGTAAGTGGAGAGAAACCAAAGGGAAACATCTCAGTGAAGGGATAAAGTAAAACTGCAGAGAGGAAGGCAATAAAATGCTTTCTATGCCACAGAATCACAGGATCATAGAAAGGTTTAGGTTGGCAGGAAGCTTAAAGATCATCTAGTTCCAACCTCTCTGACATGGGAAAGGATGCCACCCACTAGACCAAGTTGCTCAGGGGCCTGTCCAACCTGGCCTTGAACACTGCCAGGGATGGGGCACCTACACCTGAGAACAACAGGTCCATACCTTTCTTGTGTCCGCAATGGATAGAAGAAAATAACAAGTTTAAATTGCAAAGAGGGAAAACTTCCCCAGGCATAGGGACAGAGTCCTAAAATAAGGACTTAGAGAGGTTTTTCTAAGCCAAATATGCCCCACCGCAAAGCAGGATGGGCAGGCACTTGCTCTCTCCTCACATAGAACATTTTCAGTGTCCGAATACCATCCCACCTTCAAACAGCCTGTTCCAACACTTCCCCATGAGTTCCCTTTATAGAAAGCTAAGCTTAATTCTTTACTTCTTATCCTTGGAAAGCAATTCACCAACTGTTTTCCTCACTTCTGTGACCTTTTGGCACAACATGATGCTCTGACCCCTTTCCCGGCAGCTGCCCTTCTACCAGCCATTTCCCTTCCATACGGAAGAGTACTGTCATGGCAACGCCTCCTCTCTCCAGGCTGCTCCTCCAGTTCCCCTAGATCATTTTGCATGCTGCTGTCATTCTTTAGTGTGCTGGGATAACTTATCCCATACAGGGAACAATAGCTTCCCACTCCACCGTGCACTGGTGCAGCCTCACCTTTAACCTAGGTGCAGTTTTGGGTGCCACAAGATAAGAAAGGTATAAAGCTAGTAGAGTGTCCAAAGGAGGGCTACCAAGGTGGTGGAGGGCCTAGAGGGGAAGCCATATGAGGAGTGGCTGAGGGCACTTGGTCTGTTCAGCCTGGAGGAGACTGAGGGGAGACATCATTGCAGTCTACAACTTTCTCGTGAGAGGTAGTGGAGGAGCAGGCACTGATCTCTTCTAAGTGGTGAGCTCTAACAACACCGGAGGGAATGGCCTGAACCTGAGTAAGCGCAGGTTTGAGTTGGATACTGGGACAAGGGTTTTCAGCCAGAATGTGGCTGGGTACTGGAACAGGCTCCCCAGGGCACTGGTCACAGCACCAAGCCTCAAGAAGCATTTGGACAACACTCTCAGGCACATGGTGGGATTCTTCGGGATGTCCTGTGCAATGCCAGGAGTTGGACTCGATGATCCCTCTGGGTCCCTCCCAATTCAGAATATTCTGCGGTTGCGTGATTCCGCAACTTTCAGCAGCCACCGGGCCCCGCCCCTCCCCGCGGCCCCGCCAGGGCGGGGTCTCGAACCCGCGGTCCGGAAGCAGCGAGGGTCCGCCCCTCCGCGCACTGAGAGCGGAGGAGGTTTGTCCGCCGCGGGCCGCCGTGTGCCGGGTGTGCTTTGCTGCCGCCGCTCTCGCCGCCCGATCGGCTCGCGCTGCGCCCGCCCGGCCTCGCCATGAGCGACCGGGCCGAGCTGGACCTCACCGGCGCCAAGCAGAACACGGGCATGTGGCTGGTGAAGGTGAGGAGCCCCCGGCGCGCCCGCGGCCCGGCCCAGCGCGGCCTGTGGCGGCCGGGCCCCTCCGCTCGTGGTTGCCTCGCCGTGCCGGGGGTGGTTGCCGGCGGGTCCCTCGGCCTGAGGCCGGGCCTGCCCGCGTCAGGCTTGCCCTGTTCTCCAGGGCAGCCNTCGTGGAATGTGAAGGGGTTGGAATGCGCCTTAACGATCGTCTGGCCCAAATATCCCCCCGCCATGGGCAGGAAAATCTGTTTCTAGACCGGGTTGCTGAGGGCCACGTCGAGCCTGGCCTTGAACACCTCCAGGGATGGGACAGCCACAACCTTCCTGGGCAACCTGTGCCAGTGTGTCACCATCCTCACAGTAAAAAATCTCGTCCTTGTCCTTGGCTGGTGCTTTGTTACAAGTAACAAACATGGCAGTGTAACTTTATTTCCCCAAAACTCTGAGGCTTGAGGAGAGTTTGAGTGCACCCAGATTCACATCCTCATTTAAAAAAAAAAAAAAAAAAGCAATAAGGAAAGTGAATGCCAGTATCTTGTCAGTATAGCTCACTTTGGTGCTAGAGAAGTACAGCTGTAGCGGTAGGGCTATGAAAAGATACTGAGATCATCAAATCAAACCTGTCTGATGCAGGGTCACACTTACATCTGGTGGTTCCTCTCCTTCCTCCTTTAGGAACAGGCTCAGACCATCCACTTCAAAGAACCTGTGGCAACAGGGTGGTACCCAAATACTGGTCTGGTGGTGGGGGGGCATGACATCGTCATACTTCAGCTACCAAAACATATTATGGCCCTTAAAAATGATGGGGAATTTCAGTCTTGATTTGCTGTGCAGAAATTTTGGTGGGCAGATCGCTGCCTCTGTCTCCCTCTTTTGTAATGACACCTGAGTGTCTGGTGTGTCTTGTACTGACACCTGAGTGTCATGAAACCACAATGGATGCTGCATAGTGCTATAATTGTAATAGCTTATCCAAGGCAGTATCAAGGAAAGCTGACAGCAGAAAGCTGCAGAAGTATATCATGATACACCGAGTGACAGGATGATAAAATGGCAGATAGAGTTGAAAAATCTAATCTGACGTGCATGGAGAAACATTATCCTAGTTACACGTATGCGGCAGTTTGGTCTCTGCTGCTTGTTGTCATTCAAGAAGAGATTTAGGGTTTCAATATATGTGGGTGACTCCATAAGAATGTCAGAGAGCAGAGTCAACATTGGATGTGATTACAAAGGATACAGAAAACAAAAGAGAAAATATTACTGCACCATCATGTTGCCTCTATTCAGAATACTCTGTAGTTGTGGTCTTGCCCTCCCTGCTGTGGAAAGTGTACAGCGACCTAGAAACAGTACAGAAGGGAGCACCAGGGATGGACTCAGGAACAAGGAATGATGGCAATGGAGGGAGCTTATAATTTGTCTGTTTTCTTGTATAATAGTGATAATAAAAAAATATTTTAAAAAATATTTAAAAGTTGCTAACACTGATGGACCATACCAAGGGACATGCAGGATTTTATCCTTTGATTTCCTTTGTATTTGAACTTGGAAACAATCATCCTTGTTAGTAGGACTTCTAAAACACTCAGAGGCACAGTACCTGTACCTTTTGTCTTCACTAGTTGGGGTAATGAGGCTGAATTTATCCTTCCTTTGAGGGAGGGAACAATCAGTTCTAATGGAATAAAAAACCTGGCTTATTTGATTTCCTTTTAGCATGCATTGTGCTAGCATGGGAATTATTTAAGGGAGACAACAGGCAATAAAAATGTATTGATGAGTGTTTTAGAAACATGAGCAGTAAAAGGAGGTATCATAAAGAGAATGAGTTGCTTTAGTACAAATCCAGAAAGCAACTGGATTTTTTTCTGTGTTTTCAGTGAAAGCTAATATAGAGAAATACGGTACGAACTTTTGGATATGTACTTGTGGTAAAGCGAAGTCCATTTAGTGTTAGCTGGTAGAATTGTTAATTTTTTATTCCCTATGTGTTGGTCACGTTTTTTTATTCAATATGCTGCACTTATCTATAGTTAGAAAGGTGATATCTTTATGTAATTATTTTCATATGTTCAAAGGAAAGTTAAAACATAGAACCTGACAACAGCCTTACTCAGTTTCTGATGTACACAGTGCATATGGATTGCTGTATAGAGAAAGAGCTAATTTAGTTTCTTACAGAAAAGAGGAAGTAGTTTGTTACAGACAGGGGCTACTTTTGGGTTTTCCCTTGAAGGTGGATAGGAAGCTGTGAATAAGCTGAAAGATGTGTGAAGCTGGAGCCCTGATGTCATACACTACCTGCAGGGTGCATTGTGTACTGGAGCCTGGGTGTGTTTGTGCAATATGAGTAGCAAGAGGAAAGCAGCAGTGTGAAGAGGTCTTGAAATGATGCTCCTTAGTACGTCAGATTTGTTCTAGTGATTAAATTGTATTTTTTTTTTGAGAGAAGAGTATTCTTACCGACAAATCCCAGAATAAAGGGCTCTTGTCTTGAAAACAGTTCAGTAGCCTTAATCCTGTTATGGGATCTTTGAAAATTCTGCTCTGTAAGAGCAGGTTGCTCTTGTTTTCCATATGCTCTTTCAGGTAGTGCTGAGAGTTTGAAAACTGACTCTTCTCCATAAATTAAACTTTTATTATGCTGAAGTTAATAAAAAGGGGCAAAATAAGATGTCTACAGCATGTAAGACTTTATTTAGTATTTCCTGTGATTGTTTAGGTCATTAGCTTGGTACTCCAGAGTTTAGTGTGTGGTTTTCTGAGTACCGTCTGGTTTTACCTGAAGTATCTATGGATAGCTAGAAGTAATCCTTTGATCACAGTCCTTCATAACCCTTTGTCTTTCTCTGCATAGCCCTTGATTGCAGGTAGGCCAGCAGAAAGATGATTAAATGCACTCTTTGAGGTTGTTTCCCATGCAGCTGAAAGAAGCATGATTGATCTGCCACCTTTTAATCTGAATGAATTTCCTGTCTGAATATATTACATAGCAAGTCAGTGATTTTAACAGCATGAGTGTCCTTCACTCCTTGTCCACTCACACTGAATGTGCATCTACCTTATTACCTGGCAGTAAACTTAAATACAGGTTAGGTGCAGGTACATAATAATATTTCTATTGAGTCAGCTGGAGCACACATCATAGCATTCATCTTGACCTTAGAAAAAGAATTATATCTGATCTGGCATGGAATATGCTGTAGGAAATTATCACTTTGAAAACTGTGGAAAAATATATATTAATAGACGGTGCCAGTTCATGGCTCTCTATTGTGCTTTTGTGGTATTTCTGACCCAGTGTTTGAACTTCATGGGAACCTGGACTGACATTTAGTTAGTCTGAACAGCTGGAGGACATCTGGATTTTCTAGGTATTCCACAGTACTTCATGGAGAGCTGCGAGTCTAAAGGAAGGGCTAAACACCAGTTCCAGGATATCTCCTTGAGTTTTTGAAGAACAGGTAAATGCAAAGTTAGTGTTAAATTAATTTGAGCTTTAGGATGTTAGCAGGTTTCTTTTTGTCAACAAGTTCTTGGAACGTCGTCTTTGCCTCCTCAGCTCTGTAGTGAAACTTGGCTTAGTTTTATTCTGTGCAAGACCAAAGTCAGACTTCAAAGTGCTTCTTTGCTGCTTGAAACAGAAAATGCCACAGGCATAGCTTAGTATGTTTCTCATTGGCTGTGCCTCATACCATTTTTCTGCATAGGCACAGATGTTTTCAGTAGCTGTGGACTATGTGAGCCACAATAAGCTTTGCTGTACCCGTAAAGAACATTGCTGCAAAGTTCTGAAGAACATGCTGCTTCCCAGAGGCCTTTATTGTCCATTATGAGCCCAGGTCACCCGATGCTGCAGATACCAAAATCTTTGTAACTGAAGGAATTTGTGTGTAGGTGAGTTAACATCACTGGAACAGCTTTTAAGCCTTGGATGTATCACATTAAGCAGGCTGCCTTGTTCCTGATCTCTAATTTGTGCAGCTGTTTGGGAAAATGGGTTGGGGAGCTCATTTGATTGTTCCACCCACTAAATACAAAAACAGCACAGCTAAAACATAGAAGTCCCCCACACCTCCCAGCCAGATCAGTCTGTTTTCTGTATAATGACCAACTGCACAAAGACTTTTCCCCACACAATGGAGGTGTGGGAATGAGTGATGGGAAGCAGATTTGCCTCAGGTAGTTCTGCTGTTGGAGAAGTGGACATCTGGTAGAGTAGGGCTGTGATCTGCGGCTCAGCATTTCTGAGGTTTCCAAACTCTTAAGCCTTCACTTCAGAGGCACCTTTTGGTCTTTGATTTGTAATTCTCTAAATTCTTATCACTGTGATTGTTTGGTTCGTGGTTTTTTTCTTCCCCCCCCCCCCCCCCCGGGGTTTG
>VXAY01004719.1:930303-1024064 GCA_013399855.1 Oxyruncus cristatus | reverse complement strand
CTTATAAATATTTTACAGTATAGTTTTACCTGGTACAATATTGAGACTACTTAGTTTAAGAATATGATACTGATCTTTTTCTGCCTTTCATGATTGAATAATAGTATTTGAGATTCAAGTTACTGTAAGATTTTTCCCTCATTTGGGACTCTATGCCAGTCTTATTTTTGTGCTACATTATGCCCTTTGGTCTCCCTAGCAGAACATATGTATATATAACTGCTTGGGAAGTGGGCTCTTAGAACCTCATGAAGTTCAATAAGGCCAAGTGCAAGACCTTGCACCTGGGTCAGGTGAATCCCCAGGATCAATACAGGCTGAGGGATGAAGGGATTGAGAGCAGCCGTACGGAGAAGAACTTTGGGATGTTGGTGAATGAGGGGCTGGACATGACCCAGCAATGTGCACTTGCAGTGCACGAAGCCAACTGTATCCTGGGCTGCATCAAAAGCAGCATGGCCAGCAGGGCAAGGGAGGTGATTGTGCCCTTGTACTCTGATGAAATCCCACCTGGAGCTCTGTGTCCCCCATCATAAGAAGGATATGGACCTGTTGGATCAAGTACAGAGAAGGACCGCTAGAATGATTAGAGGACTGGAGCACCTCTTCTGTGAAGAAGGGGTGGGGGAGCTGGGTTTGTTCACCCTGGAGAAGGGAAGGCTTCAGGGAGACCTTATAGCAGCCTTCCGGTACCTAAAGGGAGCTGGTAAGAGAAATGTGGACAGACTTTTTAGTAGTGCCTGTGGCAATTGGACAAGGAGTACTCATTTAAAGTGAAAGGAGGGTAGATTTATACTAGATGTAAGGAAGAAATGTTTTATGATGACGCTAGTGAAACACTGGCACAGGTTGCCCAGAGAAGTTGTGGAAACATTCAAGGTCAGGTTGGACAAGGCTTTGAGCAACCTGATCTGGTTGCAGACATCCCTGCTCATTGCAGGAAGATGGGATTTAGATGACTATTAAGGCCCCCTCCAACCCAAACTGTTCTATGATTCTGTATTGTCTACTATATTTAGCTCATACTATATTCAGAAGCGGTCAGGGTAAAAGCATTTAAGTATATACACATACACAATTAATATAGAATTCTAAAATCTGCTTTTTGTGAAATCTGTCTTCTTTGCTTAGGTCCCCAAATACTTGTCACAACAGTGGAATAAAGCTTCAGGAAGAGGTGAAGTGGGAAAACTAAGGATTGTCAAGTAAGCCTTTAGTATACTTTTACTGGTTGCATTTTTTAGAAGAAGTTACATGCACTAAAATAGTTGCAGCTATTGTAATACATAATCTGTTTTTTTTGACAACAATGTACATATTTCTCTGATACCTGAATGGTACTTGCTCTTGCTTGTATATGATTAGGAATATAAATTGTACAAAATTATGCTAGGGAGTCTCTGCATCCCATTACGTGATGTTTGATTTCTTAAACCTAAGAAACGTAACTTGAGAATTTTCTTTAACTTACATGTGCTGTTTTGCGGCTTCTGTTCTCACGTGCTGACTTTTCACGTGTATTCTTGGGCACCAGAATAACAAAAAAGTTGAGCAGCTCTGGAATGAAGATGAGTAACAAAACTAGAATTTGAATTTTCTTTTTTATCAGGAAAGCTAAACTTGAGGAATTAGGTTATGGAAACTTTGTTAAATATTTTAAATACTTATATACTTATTTAAACATTAAATATTTTCTTTTGCAGAAATCAAGGAAGAACGGAAGTAAGTATTTACTAATTAAAAAGGCTATGAGTGTTAATACTTTGAATTCCAAACCTCTTTAGAACATGCTGGTTTCCAATGTCACATATTTTTTGTTACACCAGTACCACAGAATCAGGACGAGAGAATGCTGATAGTAGTTCTGCCTGTAGACTTACTGTGAGACTTCCATCTGGTCTGTCTGTTCCCTCAGTTTGTTTACCCATCTATAAGCAGCAATTGTAGTGGTAACCTTTTTTCTAAACATTTCGAGATGTGTTAGTGCAAAAGACTAAGGAGGATGCACAGGAAAAGCACACTGTGCTGATCTGAAAGATCCCTCTTCAAGTGTCTTTCTGTGGCCCATGATTGTGGTTACCCAGTCCCTCACTCCTTAGCAAAGGAGCCATGTTAAATCTCTTCCGGGCTGTATGAAATTCAGGAATCCCAGGCTAATAACACTTGTTGTGATACTTTAGCACTTTTTCTGGAACTCAGCTGGCTGTGTGAAACGTTTTTAAGCACTCATACTGAGCAATGGCTGAAAACCTATTATGCCTTACATTTTAATCAAATTGTTCTCTGACTTCAGGAGGAAATAATTTACAATTTTTAAAAAGTTGAGTGAATTTTATTAAGTACGTGAAAGCTTTGAATTCTGTATTTCAACAAGAGATTAATGGGGGACTCTAATCCCACTTTTTATGTTTTTGAAATGGAAATGTGCTATACTACTTGTGTTTTCTCTCTTTGTGTTTCCCCTTAAGTAGTAAAACAGTGTAATTGAGCCTGTTTAGTAACACTGAAGCAATTGTGACTGTTAGGTGTCATTTACTTTGAATGAAGAACTTGCAAGCATCAGTGATATTGGAGGAAAACCTGCTTCAGTCAGTGCACCAAGGGAACATCCATTTCTTTTGCAAAGTGTGGGAGGACAGACCTTAACTGTGTTCACAGAAACTCCAGTAGGTAAGTTAGAATTTAAGTTATTTGTTATGATTCCATTATTTATGATTTCAATAAACTCAGTGCTGTAAAAGAGGAAGACTTGGAAGTAAGGTTTTGGCTCTGTTTTGTTGCTATCTGCATACAGAGCACTGCTGTAATTTTTTTGTGTCTGTTGTCTCTTTTCTCATGTAATTGAGCAACTGATTTACGTTCTCCAGAAAGGGTTATCGTGTACAGTTCAGCTATGAGTCTGCTGAAGAGAACAGAGAGCGTGGAGTTCAATACAGAGTGCAGTACATTGTGTACATTCCCCTTTAGGGTTTTCACTGCAAAAAATGTTTTTATGTTCCCATGTGTTTTTGGGATGAACCAGTATTTTTTTTTCTCTCCTTGAGTTTGTCTCTGGTGTGAATATAGTTTTATAAGAATGCTGATTTTTCCTCTATCCAGCTGAACAGATGCATTTGAACAATAAACGCATCTGTTCAGCACATTTTCTGGAAGTATATTCATGGTTTAAGTGCATTAAAGCTTAATAAGGTCATAATAACCAAACAGTGCAGCAGTAAGGTTATAGTTTCTGTTACTGGGTTTCAGATGCCTGCCTTAATTTCAGATCAGTAGCTGTATGAGTGATTAGGATATTCAAGATTGTATGCCCTAAACTGCATGTTAGACTTGAGGGACATGGTAGTGTTATACTGTACAGTAAGTTCAGCAGACTGCCTTGTGTATAAGTCCCTTAGGCTGTAAGGTTTTCTACTGGAATTACATTAGCAAGTTCTGGATGTTAGGGAGAGAAGGCAGGTGTCTGCAGAGCGTATCTCATTGTCTGCAGAAGGTATCCCAGTTTCAGGCAGATAGGTTTCAGTGTCCCCAGAAGACAAATATAGTAGTATTTTTTGTTACCTCTGTCTTCTGCAGGGCAGCAAACTAGAGTGTGATTAGCTTCTGATTATTTTGATGTTCATAGGCTGGCAAATAATTGCTGTGATGTCGGTTGATAAATAAATGAAGGAAGGAAAATTGTAACTCATGGGACAGACTTAGAATACTTAGTAGGTTTGACCACCTCCTTTCTAAAATCTATTTTAAAGCTTTAATGGTTGAGCAGTGAGATATTAAGGTACAAGTAGCTTGGCTGTCTCAGTTGTGTTTAGAAATAAAAGCACTTATGCTACAACTCAGGGGCTTTTCATTTGTTATCCCTTTCTCTGAAACTAATGTAATAGTGTTATTGGTTTTTCACTTTAAAGAATTTGTATTTCTGTGTGTGTGACTTGCAACTTTTTAAAAATGCTGGAGTTTGTAATTCATAGATTACAAATGTGGAAAGAGACAGGAAGCAAGTTTTCAAGAATTTTGCAAGCATTTTAATAGTACCTCATTCTTTTTCATTCCTCTGTACCCTAACCTTAGAATGCTTGACAAAAGAAAGAGATTTTAGTTTTGAAGGTGTGTTTAGAATATACATGCAGTGACTTTTGCATGTTTGCTGCAAATCCCAAGACACTTTTGATACAAAATATTGCTTCAGGAACCTCTAACAGTAACTTAAGCTGCAGTGAGTGCTGATGCGTACCTGGAATGTGGAGTATTTGTCATCAGTTGGAATGAAAGTCATTATGTGGTAGTTAGAAGATGCCCATTTATTTCTGTTTTATGACCTGTTAATACCAGTGTCTCAAAACTTTTAGATACTCAGAATCTGTCCAATTTTTTTATTTAGTCAATTAAAAATTTTGCATTTCTTAGCAGCCAGAAGTTGTTCTTCAAGGACCATGGATCTACTGAGTAGAAGTTATTATTTTAATTGGGAGCAAAGGGTAGTTAGTGGCATGAGAAATGTTTGGAATGAAGCACTGAATAAGCATAGACCTTGTCAAAATTGGTTTTGCTTGAGATTAACAAACCTAACATACAGTCAGTGAGTTTTCATGAAACTGGTTTAGATGCAAAATGGCTAAAATCTGCTGCTGTTGTGTTTAAGTTGGTGTTGAGAGTGCAATCAAACATAAACTTTATTGTGCTTTTCTTGCCTGACTTCTTCCGCTTGTAAAAATAAATGTGACACAAATATTCCAAATTCCATTTGGATTCCTTACTGGCACCGTGTTTCTGCAGCCATACCTCTGTGGTTAAATGTGTATCACCAATATGTTTTGAACTCCATGGCCAATTTCAACAAATTTCATAGTGAATTATGGCTAGTGTGAAAATGGGTGTCTGAAGAGTGGACTGAAACTGTATGGATATCCCAGCTGAAAGAAAGGCTGCTACCCTGTTTCATGCAATATGGAAAACCCCACTATATTTATATCAACCATGGAAAAACACTCAAAAAAACCCCGTACACATCTTTGCACATCAGTCAATCCACAGTAAGAGACAGTCACAGGAAATTAAAGTTCATTGATTTGTAGGTTCACAGACCTAGTATTTGTCTTCATATTATAATTAGCACATTTTTTCTGAAAAGCATTGGTGATCCTGTTCCTCTTCCTTTTGTGAAGTGTGCCATGTAACAGAAGCAATATGCTAGTTTGAACTGTGGGCCAAAGATTAAGCTGGTATGGAACTGCAGATGACATGCATCTGGAAGGATGCATCTTGGGAATTATACCTAAAATGGAGCAAATGGCATAAAGCAGTTTGTTTGATTTTGTAAAGGGTGGGGTTTATTTGATTATGCCTTTGTGTTTTATTCCCCCCCACCTTTTTGAGCACATTGAATGCCTTAAGATCTATTCTGTGTGCAGCACTTTAATCCTGTGATCCTTATGTTGTAGTGTCTTTCTTATGGTCTTTCTGAAGTATGTTGTAATTTTGGAAGATGCTGCAGGGAGTTCACATATTATGGATAATTCAGCACTTCACATTGACTCATCAGGTCATTTAGAGCAAGCAAAAAAGATCAACTTTGACAAGTAATTTAATATTTTCTGCATGATGTAATTTCTGGACTTCCGAATGGATTTTCTATGGGTTTTGCTTTGCTTTGTCTTAACTGAGCTTTCTTCTAAGACGTGTATTACTGGAAGAAATCCTGTAGTTCTTTCATTGTAAGCCTCTGCATCTCTGGGTGTCCTGTATTAGTTAATGGACAGCAGCAGGCTTTTCGGAGGTGCAATTTGTTATATCCAACATCTAGTGAATTGCAATTTCTTGGTCTTCTACAGTGTATGTAGTAGATCTGAGCTAATATAAAGCTAGATAAAGTGGCTCCCATCCAAGATACTATTAAAAATCTGGTCTAATCTCGCATGCTGCACGTTCTGTTTGGACTAATTCTGGGGGTTTCTTCTATTTCTTTTCCTGTTTCTGTATTTTGAAATAGCTCTAGTGAGTAATACAGAGTAGTACAATGTACTCTGAAAGTAGTAGTTGCAAAATACCTCCCTACTTCCTTTGCAAGTCTGTTTGCACATCTGAGACATTGCATTGTTTTCATTGCTGGGCAGATCACTAAGGCCTAAGGGGTGGTGTTCCTGAGCATCAGTGTAGCAAAGCTGGCGGGAAGTGTGGCTTCCATCATGTCTGCAGAGGGATCCGAAGCATAGTTGTCTCTTGCTGTCTAGATCTTGCTGTCTAGGCTGGTTTCGGTATTATTTCTGCATTAAATATGAAATACATTCTGTTCCATAAACATGACCATATGTACATCAACAGTTGCTATGCAACAATCCTATTTGTGCTTCCAGTCATTTTATTTTTTCTTTGTCATCAGCTATCATAGCTGTAATTTTTGGGGTGGGTGGAAAGGAGAGCATCTTGCGTATATTTTAATGCATTGAATAAAACGAATCTCTCTTATGTATAGCTACAAACTATCTTGGGGCAATTCATGGGTCTGGTATATAAGGTATATTTGGTTAAAATTGTTTTCTGAGCTTCCTTCTGGCAGACACCCTAGCATGAGATAGTGCTACAATTTAACAATTTCTTTCTTGGTTGAAGGAATAGGAAGACTCTTTTGTTAAACATTTAACAGCAAACATTTCTGATTGTGATTTTAAATAGTTCCCTTGTTGCTTTAATTGCCTGATGCTTAATTTTTTTGCCAGTGTGTAGTTTAGGTTTGCTGGATCTAAATAGAAATGAAAAGGGCAGCTTTTTTAGCGATAATGATAAATGTTTCTTACTGAGCTGTTTTTTTGAAAAATGCACTGCTAATATGACTTGGGAAAACACAGACCTTGGCAAGCAATTGCATCCCAAACTGTAAAGGACTGATGGGTGAAGAAGAAGATTTTACACTGTAGACACAAATAAAGTATAAGATATTTCTGTGAAGTTGGGTGAGATGATTCATTTTATTGAAATTTTGAATATATCTTCACAACTCCCCCTTCATAAATGGGATTGCCTTAATGTCTATTTTTGTGTCTTTAAAGTCTTTCATGCTCTTTCAATCTTTCTGAAAGTAAAACATGTTCAGAGCATTCCATTGACAGAATACCTGCCAGAGCTTTGCTTCTGAGCAGCATTCGTGCATGGATTGTCTTGCCGTTTCACGCTTCACAGAACATTTCTGTCTCTTAGCATTGTGTTTTTCTCCTGTTTTCTGAGTCTTCTCTTTCAGAAACTCAATTCATGACATTCAATTATTTCTTTTGTATTCTTCAGTAAAACACATAACTCTGCCTATATACTTTAGAACAGCTTCTTTATTTCCACATTCCTTGAAAATTCTCCCATTGTTTTGACTTATTGGGTTTTTTTCCCTTTCTGCAGCTTCTCATATACAAAAGGACCTTTTCTGAGTTTGTACATGAATCACACCTGCTGTGTAATGTACAGTGCTCAATTGTATTCAGTGAAAATGAATATTCAGAGGTTTTTATTCTGTATTTTGTATATATGTATTTTTGCATATCGGATATATCCAGCCATTAAAGTAACGTGAGGGGAAGAAATACTAATGAAAATCTTTTATTCAAGCAGCTTCTTCTTTAATTACACTTAATTATTTTCAGTAAAATACATAGTGCTCAGAATCTTGGTGCCTTGCAATGCTACTTCCAGTCTTATTAGATAAATGTTTGAATTCTGAAGTTCCTCATCAAACTGTTCCTTAGGAAGTAAACCCCTTTACTGTTTCGCCGTCTTAGCGCAGCCTGCTGAGGAGTTTTGATGTTTACCTGGCTAATATAACGGTACTTCCCAATTGTCTCTATTCAGGCTGTCACTTAACCACATATTCCAGTCTGCAAAACGCTTTGGGATCTTACTTAATTATTTTTTTGTTCCGTTATGTACTTCAGTCTTTCATGGACCGTTAGCAGAAACAGCAAACCTATCAGCAGCCTCACGATCAAAAGAAATAAAACCAACAGCAGCCTTTCAGATCTCTGGCATTTATGCAAATTTCCAGGTATTTTTGAGGATCATAAAGATGAAACCTGTGATCAGAAGAGCAGAATGTGTGACTCAAGCTAGTCTAATTACAGACATCATGTTGATGGCTCAAAATTTTGTTTGTATTATTGTGTCATAAAGTCCATTTAGAAAACAATTGCAGCTGCTTACATCATACCCCTTCTCCATGTCAAAAAAAATGGAAATTATATTTATTTAATTACTTTATATGCATGTTGGATGATTAAAAATTACTGTAAAGGAGGCTCAGCTGGCTGGCAGGGGTAAGCTAATTTTATTTTCATTTCTGTTATTAAAAATACAGACTGTTAATTCCTACACAAATTTAAACAATCAAGGATATAACACACAAATTATATGATACGTTAGAATGAGCTCAGTGTGATGAGAATAGTCTTTCTGCCTACTTTACTGCCTTAAAATATCTTTGTTTTTTTCAGTCTCACTGATGTGTGTTTAAAAACCAATATCCCAACACCCTGTCACCACAACAACAGCAAAAAAACCCAACAACAACAAAAAAACCAACTAACCAACCCCAACCCTGTTGACCTTTATCTGTGACTCTTGCATATTTTGGAGGAGACTGAGCAGCTGTAGTCTGCATTAATAAAATGCATTAAGCATGGTACAACTTCTTTTACCTTCTTCATGATATTCGTAGTGAGAAGATTTTTAAAGCAGCGACTTGTGAACTGATCATAACAAAACTGAGTTGTGTAATGATGAAGAAAAATGCCACTTTTCTGCAAGGCTTGAATTTTATCTCTTGTTTTGTCTCCGCTGTTGAGTGCAGATTCTCTTGATACATACAAACAAGTACACTGCCCCTGTAGATATAATATGCATTTGTTGTTATTTGAATGAGAGATGCTGTTAGCAATGTTTAAGTGTGATGTCTTTGGCAGTAGTTTTGGCTGGATGGCTGGTCTTCCACTGAAGCAGAGTTAGAAATTAAACAGCTTTAAATCCAGGTGCATCTCACATCTCAGTCCAGACAGGCGTTCATATCTTGGTATTGCTCATATGTTCTTCATTAAATCCTCTTTGCATCTTGTGTGTGTACTGAATGTTTCCTTAATTAAGTTACAATTGAGTTAGGGTATTGATTGGGTAATAACATTATGATGTAAATGTGCTAAATACACACCAAAAAATAGTGTCAACAAGAAAATGCAGTGTTTTCTGCAAACAGGCTATCCTGCATGTATATCTGAAAGTTAGCAGGGGTCTTTACTCACTTTGTGAAGGCTCATAGCTCGAAGTGACTATATAGTGATGGTTTCTCATCAGAAAAGCAGGTGCCTTCAGTTGCTGAGAGTAATGACAGTCACCTGGTATAAAGAGAGAAAGATTGGTGGGAGACTGGCTTTTAGATTTGCATTAGGCTTCAGGCTGTCAACAATCTCAGTAAGAAAAGAGGGACATCAGCCTTGAAAGCCAGCAAGAATCTGTGGCAAGAAAATGATTTTCTAAAATATTTCTTGTTTTTATTTCTGTTAATACTCAGCCTGTAAGTGGCAGAAATGATCAACATAACTGAACTCAAAAATTACTCTCTGAGCTAAAGCAGTAATTCAGTTTGCTGTGTAAGTAAATAGCTGTGACTTGTTTGAGTTGAACGCCAAGGACAAGTATATTTTACCATTTTAAACTGTATTTCAGGTAGGTGAAGATGTTCTTTATATCTTCTGCCTTAGAAGATGTGTAAAAAGGAGAAATATAGGAGGAACAGTCAAATATAAGATTGACAAATTTGTGTAGGGGTTTAATTTCATAGGACTGTGTAAGTGTTGGAGCTTGGTTCACCAAAATACATCTACTGTCTGTCATTTCTTGAAATGTGGGATTGGAATTTCTTGCAGAAAGCTGTTTCTGGATCTGATTCTGCCATTCACCTGAGTGATAATTTTTTGGCAAGTCATTCTGCAGCACTGTGTCTATTTCTCCTTCTTACATACTTAAGATTCTCTGCTCTCTGGAAGAGGTGATGTTTCGGATTATGTGTATTAGGTGTACTTGATAAGCACAAATACTTGATAAACAGATGAAACAGGCTGTAATATAGTACCATCTGAGGACAAATGTTATAGATTTGAAAAGAGAAACTCCCTTCATTGTTTGTCGTGGAGCCGCCGGGAACAGCCCGTGGATGGCCTGCGACAGAAGTAGGACTTTGTTTTGAAAGTTTTGGTTGCACCACTGTTGCTTATTTGGGTTTGTTATATGTATGTTAATAAAGAGCCTCTTAATTTCAAAGTTAAAATAACTTGGAGGAGTTTAGTTTCTTTTTTTTTTTTTTTGTAACTCACCCTCCTTAGCAAACATTTGTGTCTTTTTAAACTAAGACAACAATCAGAAAGGAAAAAGGTTAAAGAAATAAATTTTTGTGTGGTCTGTAGAAAGGGTAGAGAGGAGATTGATCAAGTTCAAAAATCTACCTATTAAGAGCATTCTTTTGCAAAACCTTGATTATTTTTTTTAATATAAAAAAATTATATTTGTTTTATCTAGGCTGACCAGTGAGATAGATTAATAATGTACTTTGCTCAAGCATAATCTTACTACTGATTTTGCATAAATGTGTAGGTTCATTCTTGCAGACCTCAGTCAGAGAGGTGTAATGGAATTCTCTCATTTCTCTCATTTCGAGTTTGGGCACTAAAGGACTTCTTTTGTTGTTCCTGGTGGCAAATTATTCTTTAGAAGATAAATTTGTAAATATTAATCAAGTCCAGTGATTGTGATTTTGTCATAATTTATCATTCTTTGCTTTGCAACCCACTTTTCAGGTGTAGTTTTGAATAATCAACACAGAAACTTTGATTCCTTTTTTGTTTATTTTTTTCCAGAAAGTCAATCAGAAGAAAAATCGGAAAGTGGCAGTGCTGGTGAGTATGGACACTTTCTTTGATACGCTTAAAAAAAATACTTAGGACTGCAGCTTTTCAGTTTTACTTTTTAAAAAATTGGTAGATTAAAAAAAAAAAAAAGTCTTTTTTGTAATATGTAGTGGAATACCATAAAATTGAAAAATAACTTCATAAACTGGTTATCTGTTGTGACCAAAAGATTAAATTATGAACATTTTTTATTTAAATGAAGGGGAATAAAATGAGGAGGGAGAGGTTTAGAAATGTTCTTTGGATTGTTTTATTTCTCAGCTCTTTTACTTAGGTTCACTGTGTGTATTTTTT
Source organism: Oxyruncus cristatus (assembly GCA_013399855.1). NCBI lineage: Eukaryota > Metazoa > Chordata > Aves > Passeriformes > Cotingidae > Oxyruncus > Oxyruncus cristatus. The sequence goes on along the minus strand of VXAY01004719.1, from coordinate 1,012,839 downwards.
ACTTTGAATTCTTTCTTTCTGATTGGAAACCTCCAGATGTTTTGTTATTCTGTTTCAGCTGCATAAACTAAGCAGTCATAAAAGCAGTCCGTAAAGTCTAGGTTTTAGCTTTGATGCACACAGATTAAATAGTATTTGGAAGTGGGATGGCACTCATAAGTGCTAATGGCACAGATAGGAGATGAGTGGGAAGAATCTCACACCCCTACCTTTTTTAAAAGCAATTCCTAAACATAAGACTAATGCTAGTGGGTGTTCAAAATGTCTTCTTGAAAGTACTGTTTTGGACACTTTAACATGGAGATGTCTGCTTTTTCTAATAGTTGACTTCTTTTGAATTGTATCTCAGCATCAAATGTTGTCGCAATTGTATACTTTGGCTAGAAGTAGGGTTTGGGGTTTGTTTTTTGTTGTAGGGAATTCTGTGTAAAATTGGGATGCTTTTTATTACACTGGGTCAAGCTTGTCAAAAGACTAGTGTTAGAAATGTTAAAGGCTGCAGACTTGTACTGAATCCAAGGTATTTTTTATAGCTTGCAGTTTTTCTCAATTACTTGGTAAAACCTGTTCAATCTGATTCTGTGTTAATCGTCGTGTGGCTTTAACATTATGAAGGGCTACTTTCTAAAAATTAGTGCTTTATACCACTTGAAAACCGCTGTGTAATGACACAAGTAAAATAGATCTTGAAAGTTTAACTGCTAAACTGAATCAGAATTTTGATACTTATATTTAGTTGTTCTATAGTTTTAGGAATGCACCCTTGGTTTTGCTTGGGTTTTGTGGTTTATTTATTCTGTTTCAGTTTGGTTTTGAATTATTGAATTGTCTGCTCTTTACTCTTGGTGCCTCCTCCTTGTTCTGTGAATATTGTGTAAGATGGCCACGTGCTTAGTTGTTTGTTTTTTTTGCTTCAGCCAGAAGAATGAATTAGTGTGCCGTGGGCTGTTTAAATATGCTGACAGGATGAGTGCTAAATCCGTTTGATGGAATCAAGCTGGCTGTGGATTCAGTTTCTGAGTGATGGTAGTGGGTTACCCTGGGGCATGTAAAGGATTCTCAACTATCAGTTGTGCTTATTTGCTTATTCACTTTTTTTCCTCAAAATTGTTGTGGAACTCAGATGACCTTTACCAAACTATCTCTCAAGTAATTCAGATTATTGAGTGCTCTGTTTTTCTGTTAATCTACTTTATCCTGGCTTACAACAAGTACTTCTGAGGCAAATATGATGTCTTTCATGTATTTATGTAGCATTTTATTATATACTATACATATTACTTGTTGTTATTTATATTATATGTATATAAATATCAACATTAAACATTAAATTGATATATAGTATGTAATATATTGTTACATAAATACGTAAAAGACAACTACAAATTATATTATGAATTAATATTATATAGTAATATTATTAGAAACAAAACTCTTTTGGGTATTACTGTAATAAAACTGTGTAAGGTTTATTTGTAGCTAGAAAGCGAAGGAGGTAAATGAGATAAGTAATATTCAGAAATCATTTGATTTATGTCCTTAAAAAAATTTCTCCACATTTTTACATTGGTAGGGTGCTGTTAAACTTATGTCCTAAATCATTAGTATTATGTATGACATTTTAAATCACATTTATTGTTGGGATGGTTGTAAACCACTTATAAAAGGCAAGATAGTACCAGTGTTGCTACTCTACTTGATAAACAATTGGAGAGAGACGATTTAATACTGGGTCAGACCAAAGACACCATCCAAGCTGGTGTCCTGTCCTCGGTAGTGGTCAATAGCAGATGCCTTGAGATGAGTAAGAACAGTGCAAAAGCATAGTGATACCTCCCCAAAATACTTAATATGGAATCATAGAACAGTTTGGTTTGTAATGGACCTTTTAAAGCCCACCTAGTCCAACCCCCTGCAGTCAGCGGGGGCACCTTCAGCTAGATCAGGTTGCTCAGATCCCTGTCCAGCCTGACCTTAAATGTTTCCAGGGATGAGGCATCTTACCACCTCTCTGGGCAATCCATTCCAGCTTCTTCCAGCCTTTAATGATTCACAGTTCAGAGAGAACCAGAGCTGGGGGTGACAGTATATTATTTAACAGGATCTCATGGATTTTCACTCTATGAAGTATCCCTCTTGGTTGAGCCCATGTAAATTTTAGTATCCATGATATCTCGAATGATGCTATGGTTACAGTCAAAATATTCAAGAATCAAGATGTATGTGTAACAAGTTTACTTAAACTAAATTTGAACTCCTTTTGCATATTAATCATTTTAGATCACTTTTCCGTACAGAAATCCTATTTGTTTAGTGCTTGTGATAAACACTGCTTGGTGATTCAGCTAGTGTTGTTTAGTGCCTGAAGGCTGGTTTATGTTAAATGTGAAAGGAATGTAGCAAACTACACATGCAGCTAAAGGAAAAGAGAAATGAGAACTGGTTTTGCCGGGTCATTTATGATGATGAGCAAGTGATTTTGAATCCAAATATATGTATGTAGCTCTTGTTTGTTTATGGCGTTGCTTGCACCTACCTGTTAGTGCTGTCAGTGGTGACAGAAGCTGTGAAAACCAAGCATTTGTGCCAATATAAAGTGTGACCTGCTCCCTCCCCCCAATAAAAATACCCCAAAGCTGCTGCTCTGAGCCTGTACAGTCTGTTAAGAATGATACAGTAAAGAAATGCATTGTCATGTAAGAGCAAATGTAAAGAGGTGTTGTCCTTGTGGAGGTGTGTTAAATGGAAGCTGCATGAGCAGCAACTGAGTATACAGTGGTGCCTAAGCTTTGAGCATGTAAACAGACAGTATAGTGTGAACTTATTTATTGACTTATTTATAATAACTTAGTTATAATAATCTATTTTACCAATTGTGAATGTACTTGTTTGACTGCAGACACAAATGTACAACATTTGAATTGTCTGTAAATCACACTTACTTCGTTTTTTGACGTTGCAATAAAAAAAAGGATTCATGTGTTGTTTATATGTGTGTTGGAACGTTTGAAATTCAGTGTAAGCACTATGATAAAACTAAACTTCATGTGATAAAATCAGCAATTTTTTGTTAAAGGCACAGAGTTCTTATGTTAGAACATGGGCTGTATAAAGCTGCTTAATGCACATTTGAGTTTATCCTCTTTCAAGTAGTTAACATATATTAATAATACTTCAAAAGTGAAACTCTAACTGAAAACTGATTGTCAAGAGGAGTAAAACAGTAATTCTTAATTTAAATACTAGCTTGAAACTCAGTGTTGAAGATAACTTAGATATGCATTCTGCCATTTTCAAGCCACAGGAACTGTTTTTATCTTGGAAATATAACTGATTTTGTTGGCAAATAAATACAGCAAAACTTTAAAACTCTTGGAAAAGTACTGGAAATCTTGTATTTTATCAGTGAGACTCCATTTGTAGCTATTGAAACACAAAGGAGCAACAATTCCTGCTTTAAGGCATATCGTACTGGTTATAATAAATGTGGAGGAGGAACAGGGAAGGCGCACTATTAGAACAGCAAAAAGGATATGGATTTAATTTAGGTCAGCACTAACTGAAGTTAAATTTTGTAAGAACTTGCATAAATATCCTTGGTGTCCTTAGGGTCTGCCTATTTTTTTCAGTATACTGTATGAATATTCCAGCATTTATGCTTGTCTGAACAAACTGATGTATTTGCTGTCATACAGTCACCATCCTTAGAACAGGATCTGATACAAAATAGTGGGGGTTAATCCCACAATGCTGTTCTGTCCTTCAGTGATGTCCCAGTTCAGCTTGTTGAAGTACTGAACTAAGCAGAAGTGTGCTTTTGGCTCGTATCAGAGTTCTTGGCTTTGACTTATGGCTCTTGAGAAATCCTTGGAATGTCAGCCATGCCTGGCATTGCAAATTGTGACTTCACAAATTGTGTTTGTCTTCTGTGAGGGATTTTGCTGATGACTGCAGTTCCCCCACCTACCAGCATGATCACATTTGATGGGTTACAGACCTTTGCAGTATTGCAAATTAGAGCCTTGAATGATGTATCAAAGGGGCAGAGGAACAAGACTGGCAAGTAGCAGTTGTCTCCTAGCAGGAGGCAGTTTCAAAGTAAATAAAATGAGGTGGTTCTGCAGAATGTAATTGAGAATTGAATTTCTTGACAGAAGATGTGGACATGAAGATGGTATTTGCTAAAGGTGTGCAGAGCCTTTGAGGAGAGCAAAAAGATGTGTGAAAGAAGATCATAGAATGATAGAATGGTTGGAGTTGGAAGGAATCTTAAAGATCATCAAGTTCCAACTCCACTGTCAGGGGCAGGGACACCTTCCATTAGTCAAGGTTGCTCGAAGCCCTGTCCAGCCTGGTGTGGAATGCTTCCAGGGATGCATCATTCACAATTTCTCTGGGCAACCTGTCCCAGTGTGTCATCACCCTGACAGTAAAGAATTTCTTCCTAATACATATGAATCTGCCCTCTTTCTGTTTAAAGCCTTTCCCTCTTGTCCTATCACTACATGGTCTTACAAAAAGTCCCTCTCCAGTTCTCTTGTAGTTCTCTTGTGTACCCCCTTTAGGTACTGGAAGGCTGCTGTAAGGTNCCAGTGTGTCATCACCCTGACAGTAAAGAATTTCTTCCTAATACATATGAATCTGCCCTCTTTCTGTTTAAAGCCTTTCCCTCTTGTCCTATCACTACATGGTCTTACAAAAAGTCCCTCTCCAGTTCTCTTGTAGTTCTCTTGTGTACCCCCTTTAGGTACTGGAAGGGTGCTATAAGGTCTCCCTGGAGCCTCTTCTTCTCCAGGCTGAACAACCTCCTTCAGCCTATCTTCACAGAAGAGGGCTGCAGCTTTCTGATCATTTTAATGGCCCTTTGCTGGACTTGCTCCAAGAAGTCTATGTCCTTATGGTGGGGCCACCAGGGCTGGGGTTTCAAGGGAGTGGAGAGGGGCAGAATTACCTCCCTCGACCTGCTGATTCTCTTTTGATGCAGCTCAGGATTCAGCTGGCTTTCTGGGCTGCAAGTGCACATTGCTGGGTTTGATTGACAAGAAGCTCAATGTAAGTCCGGCAAATGGTACTAAGATTGAGAGCACATCGGATTTAAGAGACCCCAAGCCACAAAAGCCAGGTGGACACTGGGATGCATACCCAGTAGGTGAATCATACATGGCTACACTTCTTTGGATATTCAGTTGTGATCACTGTGCTGCTGGAGTCGTGATGCTGAGCAAAGCAGCAGGCATTTCGTCTGATCCAGTTCTCTTACTCTCTCTTACTCTCCTGTCCCATCCCTGCCCCCTTTCCCCCCCAGTTCTGTTCTGTTGTTACTCAAGTTCCATCACGGATATTTACGTTCTTCGTTTTACCCATGGAAGTAGCTTTTGGGAGGAAGGCAATGAAGGCAAAGGCAAGAACAGCTCTACTAGGAGTCATTTATTTCTGCCTTTGCTGACTGCAGCTACAAGAACAGTGTAGGCTGTAGTGTAGTAGGACCTGAACTTTCTGTATACTTGAGTCTGGACACAGTCTATCAGAGGTCATTTGGTGCTCTTCCTGAGCTTACAAGGCTTTTCCAGCCCCAGCATCTTGACGATATCGGTGGTGATACAGGAGCAGGAACAGTGTGTACCTGTGCTACAGCATATTGTCTTACTCATGCAAGTTGTGTTGCCCTGTACTGTGTTGGCAAACCTAGAAATCACAATCTCTGCATGGCAAAAAAGTCTTATGGAGGTGGACTTCTAATATGAAGGCATAAAACAGCCTACATGTTACATTTCTTCCTGTTGGGAAAGAACTTTATTTGCTGTTCATTTTAGAAAATGCATTGGAAATGTCACAAGACCTGGCAATGCTGCAGGTCTTAGATAACATTAGTATTGATAAGACTCCTAACTTGAGAGTACCTTTTTCTCTGTTCAGCTGATTCTTATCAACCTGCCTGGCAGGACCTTTAATTTGTCTTCTCTGAGATTACCAGTTTCAGCATTGAGAAAATGTACAGCTTTATCCCTAATACTTGCCAAAGGCTTTATTTATGTAGTAGAGAGGCAATAAATGACTGGGTTTGCTGTTAACAATTGTTTGTTCTGTTTACATTTTTTGATGCTTAGCCTGTTCATTGCTAGTTTGTGTGCTTATTTTTTAACTCCTAATTGAGAACGTCCGTCCCCTCCTCTTACCTGTTCTTTTTTTTTTTTACTTCATCTGTTCCCTATGGCACAAAATCAAGAACCCCCTATGAGCTAACAAGCAGCTTTCTATGGAGCTGCAGCAGTAATTTGTAGCTCAGAGTTTTCTTTTAACAAATTTTTGGGAGTTAATTCCTCTGACTTCTGCTACAATACAGAAAATTGCCTCTTTGAAACCTGATATATGAACAGCCAAAAGAGAATATTTAAAAACTTTTTTTCCCCCCTTATTTATTTATTAATTTCAGGATTATTAGACTTGTACAATCTCAGTGTTGCACTGTGTGGGCATCGGCCTTCTCCATAAACCCAAGACCCTCAGGTAACACCAATTCCCTTCCACTTCTGATAGTGCTCAGGTATTGTGGGCTCTCTCACCACACTGCTCCCTCCTCATCCTCACAGCTCAGGGAGTCCAGCACTGCAAACTTCCCTGAGCATCAGACTCCAGCAAGCCCCTTGGACCTCATCTTCCTGGGGCTTTTCCCCAGCAAGCAGCCTTGGGTTTTTAAATTAGAATTCTCATCTCTTTGCTGTGCTTTGCGACTGGTGAAGTGCCACCCCCCTACACACGATGCCAAATCTCTCTTCAGGAGAGCGAGAAAACCTTGTGCTGCCTTTGGGCTAGGCTTTCCGTACCTGCGACAAAGCTGCTGCTGAAAGCTTGGGGTGGGGTAGTGGCAAAGGCAAAAAAAAAGATGTATCCTGGAAAAGCGTAGAGATCTAGCTTTTCACATAACTGAAATAATGCTTGGGGTGGAACTAGTGGAATCCCCATTTAATGACCTCAAAGATGATGGCTTTCCTGAACTCTCTGTAAACCACGGTTATGTCCCCCAAAGTCACACCACTGATAAACCAGGCAATATTGTTGTAAATTTTAGCATTACCAGGAGAAGTTTGCAGACACTCAGAATGACTCAAAAAAACAGTCATCTTCTAACTACTTGGTTTTAAAATCTTAACATGTTGAACTTGCATATCATTGTGTCATAATAGTGTTTTAAATGAGCAGAGGCTGTTTACAGCTAGAATTGTTGTACCAGCTTTGTGAACAGTTTTGTTTCTGAACTGGCAGAGCAGTATTCTTTTCTGAAACTTAAAATGAACAAACACGGTGTTAAATGATAATGGCAATGATGTTCAAATGTTACCAGAGCCAATAGAAACATCTTCTTGGGAGACTGTTGCATTAGCTGTGTGTGGTACTCCTACTATACACGTTTTTAGGAAAAGCAATCAACTGTCTAGTTCTACAGAATATCATGCAATTTCTTGCAGAAAGAAAGGCAACTGCAGTTTCTTTTTCCGAGTGCTTGCTCATCCACATTCCTCAGGTATCATCATACATCTTCCTCCTACCTTCCCCGGTCCTTGCCACACTGCTTGTTTTCTGGCACTTTATTGTGAATGATGATGATTTGCAGAGACAGTGTTTTGAGACAATGTTCTCTGTGATATACCACTAGATAGGAGTTACTGAGCGTCTATTTCAAAAGTAAATAAACCCCACAATGTTATTTTTCTGCTCCTAAATTTCTAGTGCCTCATTTATTGATTTTTGTTTCAAGCCAGTAGATTATGCAAGCCTCTCTCTTCATATAAATATTCCTTCAGGTTTTTAACTAGTAGTCACGTTCCTGTCAATCTGCCCTGTGTTACAGGGCAGGAGACAAAATTAGGATTATGTAATAGTTATTTAGCAAAGATGAGCTAGCCTAGGAAAATAATATTTATTTTGTTATATACCCATGTTAACATGTCCTCTTCATCCCCAGTCCTGATTCTTGAATCAACAGAGTAAGGGCAACATGACCCTTCTACCCAAAATAAATGAGACGAGACACTGCTCTTATTAAATTGTATTATTTATTGCCTGCCATTATTCTGCTTGTATACTGATGGGGAGTGGAGGAGGAAGATAATTTTCTCAAGCTGTTCTCATCTTACTGAATGGAAACCTTGCAATGCTTTTAAAAGGTGAAAATAATAATGCCACTGATGCTGCAAATGATGATGTAATTTTTTTCTCCTTTATGATCTAGAGGGGCATTACCCACTGGAGAAAAGACGAGACCAATTGTCACTTAAACAGTTGTAATAGGTACAAAATAGAAAAAGAAAGAAATAAGACATGAGTGTTTGAAAATGTCAATAGTGCAATTATGGTGCTGTGAAACTCTGGTTAGTGAGTGAGCCAGTATGAAGGTGCAGAGTTGGAGCTGCAATTGGACCTTGTGCAGCCTGTGTATTTCACAGCATCGAGGCTTGTGCTAGAAACCAAATCTGACTCTAGGAGTCATTGGGCAGTAAGTGGTTGGAGACTGAGGAAATACTTTGAGGGGGCATAGTATATGTTTTTTATAGTTTTATATTCTTTCCTAGGCATCTCTAGGAATGGCCTGGTGAAAGAAAAATGAAAAGTAGTTGTGTGATGGGAGGAGAAAACAAGGGGAAGGATATGAGAGTCAAAGGATCAAAAATGGTGTTGCTGCCCAGAGGTGGGAAGGCTCAGGGGTTAGAAACAGTCCACAGTGACCAGGGGACACTGGGCTAAACAGACCTTAGTCTGGTGTAGTGCAGTCTCATAGTTTTGTCCTCATGTAGAAATCCATGCAGTTGGTACCTATGCCAGTGTACTGTCAAGTGTGATAAAGAGCCCTTGGCTTCTCCTCTACCAGTGGGGAAAGATGGGCATTCAGGTGTCGGTATTTTGGTCTATTTGGCAACTATTTATATTTTTCCATGAGCAGTCATTCAAGGAATTCATAGGGGCAAGGATATTCTTTTTGTAGTTATGGGGGTCAGTCCTACCTTCAACTGCCTCTGTCCTTTCTGCTTGGTGGATCTTTTTCTCACCCAAGAAAACAGACAGGAGGCAAGTGGAGCTGACCAAGCCTGGGATCAGGTTAAGTGCCTCCTTGGGGAGAGGGGAGGAAGTTCCTTTTTACTCACACCCAAGCAGTTGAGGATTATTGGAGAAATTATGGTAATTGTCATTCCTTCCTGATACTTGCAGGAGAGTTCCGATAAGTTTGTTGTGATCCAAGTCTTAAAGACAGAAAGAAAAATAGAAATACTTTGCATGCACATTGTGTCCTAAAGGATGTTAGAACAACTGTTGGTACTTCTGGCTTAAGCACTTGATTTTGCAGCTTTCCTATTGTCGTGGTAGTTATTGAATTTTCCAACCTTAAAGAAAAGACAGAAGAGATAGCTGATGTATAACTGGGTACCTTTTCTGGCACAAGTATCCACCTGACTGACACACCATGTGCAAAATATATTTAAGTTTTATTTGATATCTTTATGGAGTAAGAAGGAAACATTATTCACAGTATGGAGATTTCATGTGATCATTTTATTCATGTATCAAAGCAAGACATGCCTCCACCCTGGTTTGAAAAATTACTCAAGTTTATAACTACTTTGAAGTGTCTGTAGCTGATATGGCAGCTGATATATTCAGTATATACTTGTGGATTTGTTCAATGTGAAGAGGGAAGAGAATAAATTTTTTACCCTATGTTCCTTTCTGCTGTGTAATTCAAAGAGCTGAGTGAGGTGCCTTTGATCAGAGATGGTGTGTAAAAATTTCAAGCCCTGACACTTGCAGAAATGCATGAGTGCTCATGAAAATGGGAAAAGAAGACAACGTTGAAGTTAGTGTTGCAGCAGATGACTTCACGTGGATGCCATAGATGTCAGTGTTATTTACACAGAAATATAAAAAAAGCCAGTTAAAAGTGTGTAAGGTAATGAATCATTGAATTAAAAAAAAGGCAACAAACCAACCAAACAACACAGGTGTTTATTTTTACTAATGATTAGAGATGTATATTTTTCACTTAAAAAAAAAACATTTCAAGTTCTCTTTCACAGGTTAAGAGGGCAGTAGGTACTCTGAACCGAAAACTTGACAAATAAAGGCTTTCTGTAAATCTTTTATGACAGAATATTCTATAGAATATTCTTAGAAGATGCTTCAGATGGTTTGCATTTTACCTGTGATTTCCAGTTTATGAATAATTTTCATTCCAAAAGTATTTTCTACAACAAATGGAGATCCATCAAATTCTCTACTGGTTTTTCATGAGTGAAGTCATGCTCTGATAAAATACTGGTACTGCTTTGTGATACTAAAGTTTTGTACCAGAACATTAAACATTCCTTGATGTTTGGCATCCTAAGAGCCCAACTGAAAGGCGAGCAACCACAACATATTTTAATTAACATATATTAATTGTTTGAAATCAAAATTGATTTTGGCTTTTTTTCTTTTCAACTGCAATGACATTTTACATCTCAGTCAAAGATCCATTACAAATTAAGGTTATAACCACAAGCATTTAAGTGAAAATGGATGATTTGACATCCTAGGAGCAACAGCCTCCTCCACTTTGTGCTGATGCCGGCTGTGTATTTGACAGCACTGAGAGCATGCCACTTTAAAACTTGTGGATTCATTATGGAGCTTTTTTAGACTGTCATGTCACTTTTTCACGTAGAGAATTGTGTCTACAAAGGCCTTTTGATGTAACTGTTCTGTGTGATGGTGATGGTGTTTCTTGTTCTTGTCCTAGATCAGCAGGATTTTGCATTTCTTTTAGGAGAGCTTTCACTTTTATTTTCACAGTTCTACAGATTCTTATTAGCACAAGGTTAGTGGTTAATGAGGATTTTTTTTTTAATATTATCAATTTGAAAATAACTTGGAGGGCGAAGAGAGAAGATGACACACTGATGGCATATGTAAAGAATAGTATTTTACTATATTATACCTTTTGGTTTTGGATAGTTAGTGCATTTGGACAAATTCAGAAAAGTTTAGGGATACGCGGACAGTTCTTTAGCTTGTATACCTGAAATGTAGACTGATCTGATTTTTAGACAGTTGAGTTTGAAAAAGTTTCTCTTAGAACCACATCTTTTGTGAACTGTCAGTCTGTAACATAGTCACTGGATTAGAAAACTTGATCATTTCTGGGCAGTGGAGTCATTCTGAGGGACTATTCTGGAGAGGTTGAATTTTCCTATTCAATAAAATCATATTGGAATATGGCTCAGTCACTGCTGCCTGGTCTGGAGTTGTGGAGTCCCCGTCTTAATTCATGTCTGACAAGGAACTTAGCAACACCTGTTGTATGTTACAAGTGAAACAGTTTCACGTTGAAGGATAAATGGAACTTGGATTTATATTCCCAGTCCCTACTACTAAGGATTAATTTGTTCCCTCTAAAATCCAAAACAAAACTGTTCTCAGCCTGTCTTGTGTTAGCTGTTTTCCTTGGTTGTCACTTCTGTTATGGATTGTACTGCATTTTGTTGACATTCTTAGTATTTTTTCCTTTACAAAATTGATGTTTTGGGAGAACTACTTGGGTTTTCTTTTTATTTCTTTATTAGCATTTTACCTGAATGTTTGGTTCATGTGAGTTGTGAATGATGGTTGTGTTCATTGACAAACAAAGCTTAAACTTAGATTTAGTGAAGCTTCTTTTTGCCTTCTGTGATGATTTTTCAGTTCTCTTTTGTGAAGTGACTGGTTTGTAATGCCTGTGGTTAAATTAGTTACAGTTGTTCTACAGAAGCTGTTACAACTTTGTTTAAACAATAAATGAAAATATTTAATAAATAGTGGAGATGAGAATGAAGGTTTATTCGCTCTAATACTTAGAGTGAATAATCTTAAATGCCAGCAGGTGGTCTGTTCAAAACTGATAGTACTAGTTGCATTTAGTAAGCCATTGTGCAAAGCAAGGGCTCTGGTAATTGCCTGTCCTTAAGAGCACAAATGATTTTTAGGAAGTGGTGACTATAGCATTGTAGGATGTCATTACTGGAAGCCTGTTACGTTTAACTTTATGTCAAATATTTTTATTAGCCATTTGATATGTATATATATTAGAAAATGTAACATTATGTGCAGATTTGAACTCATTTCCCATAATAGAATGAATCTCCCCAGCACTATTTTGTTGGTTTACATCTTTTTGGCAATTGTTATTAGTGTAATAACACAGTATAAATTTGGTTGTGAGTTGAGAAATCATTTAACTTTAAAATCAAGTTGATTAATTTTAAACGCTCCTGCAATCTTGTTTTTTTGCAAATGCAGTTCAATAGATTACCATTAACACTAATGAACAGTCAAAATCATTTATTCCAGTTAAAATCCGTTCTGAATTGGTTATAAGCAAAACATTTTTAAGCCTGTTTATTATGTGTAAATACTGTCACTGCTGTTCAGCAGAGCAGTTAGGTGTATGCATGTTAATCACACAGGTACACAAAAATTCAGCTAGACTCTCTGCTTGAAAGACAGCATTGAGAAAACATATTACAAAGAGCATAAAGCATTCAATCTGTGTTTACAATGTTAACAGGTAATTTTTATTAAATTCAGGCATAGAATTTTCATTCAGCTTAAGAAAGCCAGAGATAGATGTCATTATGAGATTTACATACCATTAGCTCACATCAGTTGATTAGCAGCTGAGCTCTGTGGTACAAGGCTAGTTAGATACATTATTTGTGATGCCAGGAGACTGCAGCTCAAGGAGGTTTACTGGCTGCATGCTTGTTTCCTTTGCCTTTGTGATTACTTGATAAAATGCAGTGCATCACTGTGAACAATTGACCCTTTTGAGCAATCCAGGCTGGTCAGCAGTCTAAATCCACATTTTAGAGCCGTCATTATAGCTTCAAACTTAAGAGTTTCCAGGGTGCAGACAAAGGTGTTATCCTCCTTCAGTACCAGTCGTGTACCATTTTCAGACTTTATGAAGTACTTGAATTGAATAATATTTGAAGATACTGAAAACTCCTCCGGAAATCCATCCAGCCTGCTTTTGGACACCAGTACAATTCTGGATTTTATTTTTGCAATGAAATCAGGAGCATTACAAAAGATTCTGAGTCCTTGTGAACGGTCGTGGCTGTCAGTTATTTCCAGGAAAGTAGTCTCTCGAGATGCTAGCTGTTCCTTCTCCCACCTTGATTTCACTGCATCTGAGAGTACCTTAAGCTGGAAAAATTCAGCTTCTTGTGCCAAAAGTTGATTTTCTCGAAACCCCTCTGGTAGCAGAAGTTCTCCATTTCGTAGGAAGTTGAGTATGTGTCTGAAAAGGAGTCCATCTCTGTCTATGAAGTAATGACCATCTGCATCGAATGGGCACATTATTCTTCCGTTTATGATCCCTTCCAGAAAAGAATCTGAATACTTGGTTAGAGTCTGTTTTTGTGTGATATATAGATAACCACCAACATTCAGAGTAATCAGAGACGTTTTATAGTCCTTGTCTTGCTCAAAACCTTCAGGGTTGCTGTTTTTTTCTTCGCATTCGTTTTCTCTTCTGCTTGCTTTTTTCTCCATTATCAAAGCTGAGACAAAGAGCCAGCTATCCTGCTTTGTTCTTGTCAGCTTGTAAAGAGGATGTTTCTTTTTAAAAAGCACCTTTATTCAGCTCCGGAACGATGTTGGAATGGAAATGCTGCTAGCATTGCTCTGACTGTCAGCTTGGGTTTGCAGTAGGTGGCGTATCAGCTGTGTATGCAGGGAGATAGCAGGAATATGACTGTAAAGGAGAATTTGCATTTAACTGTATAAGGGAAGAAGGGTATAACAGCTGTTTGTCTCTTTCTTTCCTTTAAGTCCTAAGAAGTTTACATAGCTTCGGGGGTTATCCCCAGAAATGCATACTGCTGTTATAAATGACACCTTATCTTTAATATTTGGGGATGTATTTGTAGTATCAGCTAGCAAAATCATATTTAGTGCTTAAGGTGTTAAACAGATAGCTTCATTTATGTTTCAAGGATTTTAATTTTCACAAGGCCTCTTTTTCACATTTTTTTTGGTACTGAGTAAAGTACCTGATGCCTACAGCAGGACAATGCTGAAAGGAAAGGTGTCCCTGTCTGTATAAGGGGGCTATCATCTATGGAGTGTGTGCACATGTGTGACACTCATTTAATGCACACGTGCACAGCAGTAAGATGTTTCCACAGAAGATACTCTGGAAGTGATGCTTAGGGCTTGTTGGTCTGACTGTTTTAAGTTTGAGGTGAAAGCTCTCATTTGCAGTCACAGGGAATGTCCTCACCAACACAGGAGCTGCAGCCTGATTAGGTTTTGCTTACTGTCTTACTGTGTGCCACAGACAAAAACTGTTTCAGAGGGGGCATTTACTGTTTATATTGGTGATTGCTTTTAAGTCACCAAGACTGTCTAGCATCAGTTTGTTCTTTTTCGATAGAAAAACTGAGCTGCCCTGTGGAACAAAGGGTTAGTGTGCCTAGAGATAGCTGTGAACATCACATAACATTATAGCTTAGCAACACTTGGGTATGGGGAGGTGGAAGCATCGTTGGAATTGAATGGCTCTCTTTCCCTCCTGTGCTTTAAGGCTCTCTCTCAGTTGCCTCTTAAAAAAAAGGTTTCTCCTTTAAACATTTGCAGCTTGGAGCAGGAACGGGAAAGCTCTCCACACATCTCTATGTGCCTTTCCTTGGGGAAGCAGACAGACGGGAGCCACAGCGTGCATTCCCCAGCATGGGTGGAAGCGAATGCTTACCTTGGGCTAGACTTGGAGAGGAGGTCCCATCTTTTTCAAGATGTATTTTTCACTTTACAGGTAGATGTGTCCTGCTTTGCCTGATCAGCAGTGGAAGGGCAATTCTCTGCTCTATTTCTAAATATTTTATTCCTACTCCTCCCATTGTCTCTAAGGCTGTTTATTGATACTGTAGGGTAATCACTATCATATTTTATTAATTGATAACTGAATCTAGCGCAAATAAATGCACTTTTTTTTTTTACTCACTATTCTTCTTGCCAGGGTATCTCTAGCATTTACACACTAATTTTTTCTGCTGCTGTATATGATATATTAAGCAGATATTATTCATTAGGTTTGATTTATCAGGAATTAGTCATGGTTATGTTTTTAACTCTTTGATACCATGGATCTGTTCAATGTAACTTCAGTCAAAGGGATTTCAACTAGTTTCTAATTTTTTAGCATTTGGATTTTTTTTCAAAATTAACTCCTCTCACAGTTATTGAATTAATAATTGAGAAAATGAGAGAGCCAACTGGTTTCAAGTATGATTTTTTTTTTTTCTGTTACAGGAGACATCCATTCAAATTTAGTTTATTGGCAAGTGATGGAAAATTTACTTAATGGGCTTAGGTTGGGCATAACTACAATATTCAACCACCTTATTGTCTGTTAAACTCTAAGAGAATGATTTCTGTGGTGCTTACATCTTACACAGTGAACTTGAAATACTCTGAAGCTGAACTCGGAGTGTCCTGGCACAGTTGAGCAGTAATTTCCTAGGAGAGCAGGAAATTTTCCATGGCCAGTTAAGCTATCTACATTTTAAGAGACAGAAGTTACAGAACAGTATCTGCTCACTAAAGTTTTCATCGTCTTCTCAATGTTCTAACACTTGCAGTTGAAATTTTCCACTTTGGTGAACAAGTAAGTATTCTTTGAAAGATCATGCAAAATCATTCTAGTAGTTTGTATGATAAGATATTCAAAATGGATTTGATGTGGAAAATATACTCTGTGGAGTTCATGAATATTTACATTTAAACCTTTGAGACTTGAAAATTTAGAGCTGCTGTAAAATTTTCATCACCACAAACCCATGTAACTTTATTTCACTTCAGCTGACAGTCATCTGTGATACAAAATTAAAGCCTGGCATTTCTTGGTGAAAATTTTCCACTTTCTGTGCCATACTACAAGACTTTTCAAAAAAAACCGTGGTTCTTCCTGTGCACTCAGTGATATATATGGTATTGTCGTGCATGTAGTTTTAGTGGGGTGGTTTCATATAGCTCATTGATTTTGAAGGTGTAGCTATGCTGGATTTCCTTTTTTCTCTCCTGGAAGATTATCCAGAAGTTCATTTTGGCAAAGATATAGAAGTATTTCCTGCAATCAAGTTCAAGACTTTGATAATTTTTGTGCTCTGAGAGTCTTTTTTTGTTGTGTACCGATGTGCTAAGTGCATCCCAGATCTTCTTGCTTCCAGCTTGAATCGAGACAGAGTAACTTGTTGCTGGATGCATTCCCAGCTGCATTCCCTTGCTGTGAGTGAACTGTCTGTTTCTGCCCTATCCAGCTGAAGTGTCCCACTTGCTGATGTGGGTAGCTAGTGATCCTGAGGTGACTGCTGCTTCACAGGTTATCAGTGTCACCTGTGTGCTGGGATTGGCCATTCAAGTAAGGAATAGTGCTGGAATCCAGCCATTGAAAGGATATTGTTTTGGTTCCAGATTAAGCCAGAAAATATACTAAGCACCCTTGCACACACTTAGGAGAGTGTCTGTAGCAGTTTCCAAGTTAGTCACCCTTTGGGTTGCAACCAAAGGGCAATCCACAGAGCTTTTCAGTTTCTTCTCTGTCAGACAAGCCATCCTGGAGACAGTGAAAATGCAGTGCTGGTATTTATCACCTACACAGAGAAACAAAACCAAGGAGGAAAAGGCATCTGCCTGTCATTCTGCCCTTTGGAAAATAACCTCACTCCCGCTCAATTTCTGCCCTCTTCCTGAACTTCCTGGTCTGGAAGCTTGAGCGTGCCATGGAACTGAAAATTCAGGACCAGGGCACACCACAGAAAAGCCGGTGCTTTACCAATGGTTCAGCTTACCTATCCAAAGAGTATCAGCTTCACTGACGGTCTGCCGTCAGTGAAAATAACCTGGGTTACAGAAAACAGCTACTTTTATTTATTACAGTACAAAAGGATATGAGGAGAAAACTCAGCTATAAGAGGGAGAGAATTTTAGAAGTGTGTTAGGAAGCCATGCTAATGAAATCCATTTGGGTTATTGAGGCAGCTTACTTGCTATTTAATGTCATAACACAGAAGATTGGCCAGGTTGTTGGACAATTAATCCATTCAGCAGCTCCTGTTTCACGATGTTGGTAGCATAGACATTCTCATTTCAATAATATCTCCAGATGTTGATTAACAGCCATTGAAGCTGTTACGTAGTAACAGCTCTACATAGTAATTAAAATTAAGGATTTTCAAATCAGCAAGTCTGAAAAATTTGCATTCAAGAGTTTTTGAAGGGCTAAGAAGCTATTCAAATTTATGTTGATATTTTTAATAATTTTTGAGCACTGCAATGCTACAAGGCTGGAAAAGCAAATGCTGTGCCAGTATTTGAAAGGTGAATTGGATGACACGGTTATTTAAATACGAAAAGGTACTGTACAAAAACAATAAAACATCTGACTTGGAAATCAATCAGTTAAAAATTCGGGGAGAATAATATAATACTAATCAATGTGGGTGGAGAGAAAATGGGTGGTGCCAAATTTTTTTACTTCTTTTTTTTAATTAGAATTTGTTCAGAAAAGTAGGTGATGTCTTTTCTGTGAAATCTTTCAGTATTTGTCATTTTATGTTAGAATATATACCGTATTAGTTTTCCTATAATTTAGCCATACAAAAATTGTCTGCAGGCTTCAAACTGGGAAATATTAAGCAGAGAATTGTCACTCAAATGTTCCTGTGATTTGGTTCTTAGTCCTATTTTTTTTTTTTAGTAGGTGATCAAGAGATAGTTACTCGTGATTTTGGAACGATATTGATGAGAGTGTAATCAGTAAGGCAGTACGTTGCTGATGCAGAACCATTTGGATTGTTGGTTGGGATAGTATTTTAACATCACCAAATATGAAGTTTGTATGCCCAGGAATATGCCCTAGTTGGAGCTTGCAGTGTATATGTTTGCAGGAGAGTTAGGGCAGAGGCTCTGATCTATGTATAATACATCACTGGCAACTGAGCATAGGTCATTGTTCTGTGTAGTGGTTAGTAAAACAAATGTAGGATGTATCCTTGGATGCCTAAGTAAAGGAATGCCAAGTGAAGATGGGGTGGTCGTCTTCTCTAGTTGCATAGCTACCAGGGAAGGGTGATCTGAGAAGGGTACCAGCTTTGAGACTGCCCTTTGAATGCAAGAGAGGTGCTGTAAAACGCCTTTAGTCTGTAAGAGCAGAGCTGAGGTCTAGTGTAGGAGGGGCCTATTCCATGTCCAGCCAACACATGCAATAGCTGGAACTGCACAGCAGTTTAAGTGAGCCTAGTGGGCTACCAGGGCTTCTAACTTGGACACTGGTGTGCTGGTTTTGTCTGGAGTAGAGTTAACTTTCTCCACAGTGGCTGTTATGGGGCTGTGTTTTGGATTTGTGCTGAATACAGGGTCGATAATATAGAGATCTTTTTATTGCTGAGCAGAGCCAAGGCCTTTTCTGCTCTTCGTACTGCCATGCTGGCAAGGAAGTTGGGGGTGCAAGGGAGATTGGGAGGAGACACAGCCAGGATGGGCGACCCAAGCTGACCAAAGGGATATTGCAGACCATATGACATCACACTTTTATATATAAACTGTGGGAAAGAAGGAGGAAAGGGGGGATGTTTGGAGTGATGGTGTTTATCTTGCCAAGTAACTGTTACGTGTGATGGGGCCCTGCTCTCCTGGGGATGGCTGAACACTTGCCTGCACATGGGAAGCGGCAAATCAGTTCCTTGTTTCGCTTTGCTTGTATGTGCAGCTTTTGCTTTCCCTATGAATCTGTCTTTACCTCAACCCACAAGTTTCCTAGCTTTTACCCTTCCGATTCTCTCCCTAATCCTGCTGGTGGGGGAGTGAGTAAGTGGCTGCTTGAGGCTTGGTTGCTGGCTGGGGTTAAACCATGGCAGTCCTTTTTGGTGCCTAATGTGAGGCTCAAAGGGTTTGAGATAATGACAAATTTGATGGGGATGTTCTAGATTGAATTTATTGCTGTTAGTGGTGCCCAGGTAGAAATGAGCAGGCTCCTGCTCAGTCCGTGGGGCTTGGTTGCTGACTGGGGTTAAACCATGACAGCTGAGGAGCAACAGCCCAGCTTCTACCAGTCAAGGAGCTGGAGGCACAAGTGCCCATAGCCTGTCCTTACTGCACTTTCATCTGCTTTTTACTACTGCCTGAGAACCGTGCATACTAAGTAGAGTATTCATCTCCTTCTTCCTTAGCATTGCTCACAAAGTGGAGGAGTTGATAAAGGACCAGATCCAGTGGCTGGAAATTGGAGCTGAGTGCAGTCAAATAGAAGACTGATACATTAAAATCTCCAAGTCAGTCCATCTCTCTCTAAAAACTCCAACAATCCAACCCCTATCAGACCATATTCTGCACAATTTCAGTAAATTTCCTTCATGCCTGTTTGTGAAAATTGCCTTAAATGCTTTTACCACACTCTGTTCATTTGATAATGATTGTCAGCAGGACTTGAAGCTGGAATCGGCATCTCCCCAGCATATCTCTCGTTCATCTCACTGAGACAACAGTTGCAATTACTTTATGAATTAGCACCAGGGCATTTGGGCAGGGAGGTCAGGGTGCACGTGCATTTGGCAGCTAATGATGAAGCTATGGGTTATGTAGAGTAGCCTGTTGGGAGCTGCACTGACTGTATATTTGTACCTGCCACCCCCTTTAAGGCAACTGAGAGCGTAAGACACTTGGGAAAATGTTTTATTTTCCCTTCTCATCACTGGTCTTAGCTAGTCTTCCAGACCTGTTTATTTATCTTGTACTATCTGCATTAATTTGAGTAGGTATTTTTAATGGGGAATTGCCACTTTCATGCCTTATTCATCCATTATCTTCTAGGCTGATGTGACTATGGAAATACCAAGGTAGATGTGTAGCACTTTGGATGTCTTTTCAGTACTTCTCTGGTCCTGCAACAGGAGAAGACAGACCCAAGTCTCTGAATTTGAGTTTGGTGAATGAGGGCTAATTGGGCTGCAAAGAGAGTAAACTGTATTCCCCACTACAGTCTTGCATCAAGAGGTTTGCATATGTCTTTGCAGATTTATTCTGCTAGACTCTCTGGATGTGTTAAAATCCCTAAGAGGGTCCAGGGAAAATGGGACATAAACCTTTGATTTTGGACAGTGGATGAGCTTAGACAGCAGACAAGCTTAGCTGCAAGGCAGTCTTCTTGGAGACTGTGGACAGCCTTGTACTGTGAGGCGATTGGAACATTTTGTCTGGATTTGAGTGCAGAAGTCAATCTGGATCAGTGCAATTAAAAGAGGATATTAGCCAAGACATCAAAGATGAGATATCCAGAGAAGCTGTGGGTGCCTCATCCCTGACAGTGTTCAAGGCCAGGTTGGATGTAGCTTTGAGCAACCTGCTCTAGTGGAAGGTGTCCCTGCCCATGGCATTGGGGTTGGAACTGAGTGATTTTTCATGTCCCTTCCAACACAAACCATTCTGTGATTCTATGATAATACCAAGGATAAACATGTTTAATTGGCAGGTTCATTTCCTAAATAGTTGGTATGGGGGAGCTCTCTGCTTTACCTATCCTAATCCTTAAAACTTTAAAATAATTTGAAAATTGTGCAAGGTGCAGGGACATTGATGGTGACATGTCACTGTTCCGGCAGCTGGGCTGGATGGCTCAGATGAATATAGGTTAGCGAGCCTTTAACCTGTACCACAGAAGCTAGTGGCAAAATTGTTATGGAGTTCAAGAGGTAGATAAGATTGGAAATAGAACAAATGCTAGCAAATACGGCTTTATGCAAGAGTTTTCTGGTCCAACAAACCTGATTTTTTTTTATTTGTTTATTTTGAAGATTGTGAGATTAAAGTAACAGCATGTTTGCAGCCTGCTTAGCATTTTCATATTGCACATAGTCTTGTGACATTCCGATTTATGTATAAAAAAAATTAGCAAACAGAACAAGATTAAAAACTGACAGTTATCCAAAAGTAATTATGAATGGGAAGCCACTGGAGTTGTAGTTTGAAGGGCTTCCTCCAGGATTAGCAAGGAGAACAGTAGTTGTAAGTGAGAATCACTGCTTATAAAATGTCATGATTGACACAAATGCTGGTCAGACAGTGAATAACTATGACAGGACTGTCATGGTGTGACTGGGATTGCTTAATTCACAGAATCTGTTTAAAGACAATGCATTTTAACCAAGCCAAAGGCAATTATACACCTGGGAACTGGGAATGCAGAGCACCTGGATAAAATGGGAGGTTAGAAGATCCTCAGAACTGTTGTGTTAGTAATATAATAGCCAGGCAGTTCCATAAACCCTCAGATCTTGATTTTTAGAGACAAACTGATCTTAACACAGTTTAGCCATCTAAACATGAGTGGTTATGGGACACAGATACCAGTGTCCTGCCCCACCCCTCCTTCAAACCCCCAAGTCCCCAAAACCAAACTCCAAAAAAACACAACAAAAAAAATCTAGCACAAGGCAGATCACTGAATTCTAAAAGAGGTGGGACGAATTTTCTTTCAGCAGTCTCCCTCCCTCTCTCAGCTGAATTCAGAGATTGAATTGAGATGGCTGAAGTGAGGTGAGAGAAATTCCAGCTCCTGTATCTGTTATTTAACCTCCATATATGTTTTTTGTAAGATCAGTACAATAGTATTATGTCTGGTTTCTGGTTTCTGTATTCAACTTCATTTCAAGATTGAACAAGATGCAAATAAGAAACCCAAAATTGATTTAAGTGTGCCATAAATGCCTTGTGATGAGATAATACATGGGCTTAAATTACTTCATTTACTGAAGCGATGGTTGAGAAGTGACTCGATTACTATGTATAAGTACTTTCAAAGGAAGAAAACACCAGGTACTGAAAGGCTCTTTACGTTAGTATAGAGAGTCATAAGAAGAACCAAATGCTAGAAGTTGGAGTCAAACTCTTATTAGAAATTAAGCAGCAATATTAGTACCGCTAGCCACAAATAAGTTACTAGGTTCTGTAGAGAAGAAAGACAATAAAATTTTTCTATCTGTAATACATAAGAAATCAGGCAAATTTTCCAAGTTGTCTCTCCTGACCGTAAACCTATGAATCTGCAAAACCAGAAGTGTTTTATTGCAAATTTTCTTTGCTTCATTCAAAACTATCTGGAAAAAAAAAAAAAGTCATTCTTATTCCCTTCAAGGATTACCAAGAAATTTTAGATTAAATCATTTTAAAATACATGTTGAAGTAATTGTTCTCTGCATTATTCAGGGAGAGCAGACTTAAATTTGCAGATGTAGTAATATATCAGTCTATAAGGCAATAAAAAAAATCAGAGGCATCTCAGAGTGCCTTGTGTTGCTTGGTGTCAGTACTTCTAAGCATTCCTGTTACCTTCTGTGTTGCCAGCTGAAGGTGACAATGGCAGTGTGGTGCCCTTCCCCAATAGCAAGACAAGACTCTCTATTGGAAAGACATTTTAAATAGAGAGAGCTAGTCAAGCCATTAAAGCTCATCATTTGTTGTATGGCAAGGCTGTTCCAGAGGTGTTTGTTTTACACATATTGCACTGGCGATGTCCAAAAGAGATGAATAAATTGACAGGCTCCCCCCCGCCACATTGTACACTAGAACATTGCAGTAGAGAAGCAGGTGTTTGCCCACCATCACTTCTCTCTTCCTTTCTACATCAAGTTACTTTTAATTGTTGGGCTTCCCTACCTTTATGGAGTAGGCTGTTATTGCTCTGTTAGTAATCATCGCTTCAGGCAAAAAGGTGGTGGCGTTGGATAACAGCAGCTGTCACAGAGGTGAATGTACAGAGAGGAGTGTTAACTAAAATACATGTATGTGATGTCCTAAGTTATTAACTGAGAGTTTTTACTTCTTTTCCCTGAGTGTTAGCATATGTTGTATTATTACTTTATTGCATCGTGTTCCTTTAGTGAGCTTTTTTTTATATTGTAATAAGATGAGAACGCGTTACTCTTTCCCTGAGGATAGGAATAAAATTAACTTTCATTTTACTGTCTACTAATTTTGGATACTTGATAATTGGTTCTCTTCTTACATTATGTTTTTATATTCACTGACTGTATTCATTGCACGTTTCCAGAAAACAGTTCCTATATAATCAGAGCGCAACATCTAGAGAAAGGAGTTGCCAGCTCTTACTTCAAATTTAATCTTTGTGATTCGTTCTTAATATATAAAGCATCTGAAGGCAAAATAAGGAATAAGGAAGTCTAGGGTATACCAGCTGTGCAAACATGTTTCTCCTGCTTGTTTCTTTGGTGTCTAAATAACATAGATTTTAGAACTTTATTTGAGAACTTATAGTTACATTTCATTTAGTAAATTCTTGGTGAAAAATAATTCAAATGTTGACCATGTTGGTGACTCTCATTTTAATGTCCAGTTTTGCTTTGTTTCTTTTCATTCCAGATAAACTTGCTTTGGAAGGAATAGTGGTGCAACGTGCTGAATGCAGACCCGCAGCCAGTGAAAATTATATGAAGCTGAAAAGGTAGGAGTGCTTCATTAAAATGGATATGTGATATCTGACTTTGATGCTTTTATTATTGCCTTACTAGGGATGGATTACTTCAGTATTATCATGGTCTTACATCATATTCATTCAGGATTGGAACTGGTCTTGCTTTTGGGGTGGATTTACAGTAGGGAGGGAATGAAGGCTGGTGTGGGACTTGTACCTCCCTCTGGTTTTGTCTGGTGGGATGATGCAGACCTCTCTGTCCTATCATAGGCAAAACTCTTACTAGAGCACATGCTGTGCCTCTTCATGCCTGAACATATGAATGTATGACTATATTCAAATATGATTGAAACTGAATTTCCTGGGGACTTAAAGGTTTACACTGATCTGTTCAGGACACACTTCCTGAGTATGGGTTTCACTGTGGATTGTCCAAGTTTAATTCCACTTAATACTGTGCCATATTAGACAAAAAGGATCTCTGAAAAGATATATAAAGTGTCCAAAGTAGGAAAGAGTTTGTGGAGAAGTGCTGGACATAAACTGGCATGCTTGCTAGAAAAGGTAATAACTGAAAGTATCAGAAGTGGCATGGAAACCACAACACATACAATTAAAAAAATCATTTAGTGACTTGTGAAAAGTTCAGCAGCTATGTCTAGAATTTACCACGTGATTCATGTATCTTGTGGATAATTAACTTTATGATGTTGTCATATTTGGGATTGAAATGTGTGTTATATTAAGTGCATCTTTGTATATATTAAGCATGTGAGTTTTCATGAAATCACCCTTTTGTGCTGTGAGTTTGTTGTAAATAGAGAAATTCAAATTAGGACATTTCAGAAAGAGAATCATCCGTGACTAGTTTTAGAATTGTCAAAAGAAATGCAGAAAAGGTGAAGTGATGTTTTACTCCAATTCCTGTTTCTATGTATCATATACATTTTCAGTATCTTATGTTTTATTAACCTCTTCTGTCATCTAAATTGCTCCAGTATTTCCTTATTGTGTTCGTTCATTTTTGAGACTTTATGTTCTAGCTGTTAGCAAATCAGTATCATAAGTTTGTTCCTGTGCAGTGAACTACTTCATTTCAGACTGAGTTTTGTGATTGCTATCATGGTTTTTGTCATCAGGGGGAAATGGAGTATGAGGCGAATGTGATGGTGGCAGAAAAGGACTCATTTCAATCTGGCAATTTTAAATATACATGAATATAGTCTGTGGGATGTATCTGCTTCATAATTGTTCTAATTACAGGTTTCCCGATCCAAGTGCTTTTTTGCATTTTGCACATAGTTGATCAGATAAGCTGCTTCTGGTAAGGCCACAGCAGGAGACTGAAACAGAACTGATAGCTTTAATTATGTACTACCCAAACTTTGAATTTTTCAGCATTCTGCTTTCTGTCTCACATGCATGCAGCCCTTCCCAGCCTTCAATTTCATCATGTTCAACTCCTATAGAAGCAACAGAAGTACAAACATGAAGGCAGACTTTGTGTTTGGAAACACTGACAAGTGCAAATGATGCTACGGTTGTTTTTTCTTTCCTGTAGAAAAATTGTCAGACTGTGTATGCCTGACTACTTTCTAGTTTTCCATGTTTTTAAAGATTTTTTGCCTTTTACTAAGAAGTGAAAGTACTTTTTTAAAAAAAGTAATCTGATCTGTTGGAAATCAGCATGAGATTTAGCAGATCTAGCACCCACAGCTTTAGAAGAAATTGGGTTTTGTCCAAAATTGTGCCTGGTATTTGAGTAGTAGGATCAAACTTTTCACTCCCTTTACGCTCTTCCACCCTCAACATGCTGCAGTCTGTATTTGTGCATAAAAAAGGGTGACAGTATTAAAGATAAACCATATAAGTTATGCAACCATGTTATATTAAACCATTTTATTCATTTTTCTGTTTACTGTTGTGTTTTATATGAGACAGACTCTCCAAAGATGAACTTTATAATATTGACAGAACAGCAAGTCTATTGTGTAGGCTTTAAGTGTTACAATATTAAGTTGAGTTGAGAAGGAAATAAAATTAAAAGATAAATACTGTTGCTTCAAACTTTTAAGATCTAGAAAATTAAGTTAAGCTGCACACTCTTAGCAGCTGTAATCATTTGTTTCCTGAGAGCTGGCAATGACCAAAAGGGATTTTATATCTCCTGGTATCAAATGCAGATATGGATCCAGTCTATTTTACCATCTGTATCTTGGTCAACAAGATCAGCTGATGGATGCGTGGTATTTGATTTCCCTGCTGCTCAGTAGTTTCAGTGAGAGGACAAAGCGATGGTCTTGTGATGCACTTGCCAGCAGTTAGGTGGGAGATAAGTGTGACGTGTGGGTTCGAGGATGAATAATGAAAGCACAGAAGTTGGTGACACGTGTGAGTGAAAGTGTTATCAAGTGTAGTAGTTGGGAGAGGTTTTTCCCCAAGAAGCAGCTTTTGATTTGATTACAGGAATGGTGTAGATGGCTGATGTTCACAACACTTTGAATACAAGGAACAAATGTGTATCTAGGGTTAACTAGTTGGAAAGGTAAAATAAAGGTTGTGTGACCTTCACTTGGTGTTTTCTATTTTGGAAGCTTTGTTGTTGGCAGATTTACTTAAATTTTTTCAATTTTTCTGAACTTCAAGGGGAACAAATACCATGAAACTCCCACTATCCTGCACTAGTATAGCTTTTTGCTATTGAATTTCCTAGAAAATTTTTATTAGCAATGTATTTGTTCTTTGTAACAGCTTAATGATTAGTTGTACATTTGCAATTACTGCTGGTGATGCTGTGGAGGCTAGCTGGAAAGTAATGTGTGGTTTCCAAGCACCTGTCCCGATTTCTGTCTTGTGGGAGTCGATCTCATGATCCTATTTTAAATATTTTAACTGTGTGGGTTAAAAAACAGTCTCCCAGCTGCAGACAGTTTTACTGTGCAGTAGTCACAGAAAACAGGGGGCCTACACTATACTTACTGTTTGATAATTCCCCTCTTTACATCCTCCCTAGCCGGTCCCACCTGAACTAGACTGTTTTCTTCATCTTACTGTAGTCGGCTTTCCACCATGAAGATGCATTATCTGTACCTTTATTTTGTCTTTCTGAGGTGCAAGAGATTTTGGCTTCCATTACATTAATTTCATGATCCCAGTGTTTAACCACCTTGGGGTTAATGGCTCCTCAAAAAGAGAGATCTCCCAAGAGGCTTGTCTGCACTGGGAAATATGGGGCAGAGGGAGAAAGGAGTCTCCCAGACATTCAGGGTCCCTTAAGGCTCCAGATGACTTGAGAGGAGATGAGAATAAGATTTTGATATTCCCAAGAGGCTTTTGCTAATCACAGAAGAGGGGAAATGGGGGACTGGCATGCACCCCATCTCAGATTCTTTCTGACAAATTACCTGTTTCTATCCTTCACTGGTCCTCATGTCCATTTTCTTCATCCCTCTGATCATAGTAAACTCTCTTCTTCCCCAATTCTTTCTCTGTCCCCCCTTCCCATTTTTGTTTGCTTCTCTTTCTCCATTTCCTCAAACGAAAAAAAAAAGATTTTAAAAAATATTTGGAACGTGTTAGGATCATATACACTCAAACTGCACTTCATTTTGAGGTAAAGTTGAGAAGAAAAAAAAATCTGAGAGCAACTTCTGCAAAGCTCCAGTTCAAACTGATATTGTCAAGTTCAGGAGCTACAGAAAGCTCTCCAGGACTGCTCAGGTCCTCTGCAATGGGATGGCCAGGCACCAGGCTCACAATTCTCATGGGATGTTTTGAAGGTGCATGCAAAGTGCGACTCAGGCAGCTGTCGAATGTGCTATTTGATAGCACTTCAGAGGATGGCAGGCAAAAACTGAGACAAAATCAGAGCCCTTGTTTCATTTTCAAATGTGCTGCTGAAATACTGATCACCTTTCAAAATGGATTTTGGAAGACTCTGATTCAACGATACTGAATCTGAACTACCAAACTGTCACAAACTTTACAAAAGGAAGGGGAAAAAAAAAAAAAAGGGCGTCCCAGGATTACCTAAAGCCTGCAAGAGCCAACTGCAGTGAGGCTGGTAATGTCTGTAGTTCTCTTAAGTAACTTAAAAATACATCTTGAAGTATGGTTAGTCTAAAGTGGTGATTGCCAATATGGCAGCTTGTAACAGGATTGCAAGAATTCTGTGTATCTTCGTGCTTTTTCCTACAAGAGTTTTCTACAAAGAATAGGATGAGAGTCCTTGGATAAAGCTACTGGAAGAAACATGCATGATAGCGTTTTAGGAAAAATGAGTTGCAAAATGTTCTAGAATAGATAAGGAACTTCTAGAATAGATAAGTCCTGACATTTGGTGGTCTGGGTCAAGCAAGTGAAATTCATTAGTGCATATGAGTTGCTCACCTTCTCTAAAATACTGTGAGAGTACTGGCTGACTGACAGTTCAATATATTGCTGAAAATGAGCATTATGCTAGTTATTTTTTCACAAATAGCACTTACTGGCAGAATAAGATTAATAACTTGACCAGCATGCTGCTTCATATATGTTCTTGTAGATATGCTTAGTTGGCTATGAATTCCTTTCCAAATGAATATATATGCATTCATTTGTGCATTTTCCACAAAAGCTGACATGCTGCACAAACGCTGCTCAACTTGTTTGAGGTGGGAAGCCATTTTTACGCAAAGCTGAGGTTGCATCTGCCTGTGAGTCAATGCAACCTTGATTTTTCAAATATCGAAGATCATTTTTCCGTGGCTTGAAGTAAGATTCAGCGTAGTACAAAAATACATTCCTCAGGATGTTTTGAGTTACTCATCCAGTACAAAAAAATGTAATTTTTTTCCATGTGCTAAAATGTTTCCAATCACAGTTTTTCTGGAGAATTTTGTGCAATTTGTGGAAAATTATCTATTAATCATGTCCATAAGAGTACTGTTAAGAGATGTATTTTCTATTATTCTTGTCTTCCTGGACACCCACAGTTTTTACAAGGCAAGCAAATACTTTTCTGATTGTGGACAATTGAACTGCAAAGTAACAGTCACGCTAATACTGAAACCTCTTTGTCCATTTTTGGTCCATTTTTCACATTTTTTGAACAGAGTAGCGGAGAGAAGCAAGTAAGAAAAAGAAGGTTAAAGTGAGATGAACTCAGTAGCAGAGAGGAGTGGTTATTCCCCATTTCAGGGGTCAGGAGAGTTGCTTTTGTTGGTTTGCTATATATTTCTATGTGATCTTAGGTTCTTTTCTCTGTCTCTTGTCCTTTTCATTCTGGCTGTCATGTTTTACTGTTCTTACAAGTGGTGTTCTGAGACTGGATTTTGTCTTTTATATTACCATGCTTTTTTGTTCAGTGATATGAAAAGGTCGTAATTTTGGTCTCTGCTTCCAGCCATTATAATAATGCTAACAAGTAAGGAATAACCTATGCTTGGTAATGCAGCAGGTATTTTATGATGTTCCTCTTAAATCTGCAGCTGGATGCAGAAGGTTAGCATGTTCTTTTTACCCCATTGTTGTCTTCAGCTTCTAATAGCCAGGTGTGTATGGGCTAATTGGAGGGCAGGGTGGGTTTTACAGGAAAAAAAAAGAGGCATAGAACATCCCTTTTTTCTTTTTTTAATACATTTCTGGCATGTGAATTGTATTGGTTATGGAAACAGATACTTTTTTTTTAAATTTTAGGAGAGACTGTTGATCTAATCACTGGATCGCAGTTTCCTTCCTTTTTGTAAATGCCTGGAGACAAAAGATGAAAAGTATTGGCTTACTTGCTGGGTGACTTACCATTCTCCTTTTGTTTTCACATAAAATGACTTTGTTACAGTGTGACATGAAATTTGCCTTCTTTCTGTTTTTTAAATATCATCATGTTCAGGTGAGAGTCACCGAATCACACTATAGTTGAGATGGGAAGGGACCTCTGGAGGTCCTCTAGTCCAAACACCCCTGCTCAAGTCAGGCCACCTAGATGTGGTTGCCCAAGACTGTTTACAGACTCACCCTTGTTTCTCTGGAATTGAAATAGTTTCTTAATAGTGAGCGTAGTGAGTGTGTTCTGTGCCTCTTTAGAAAGGGATATGGTTGAGAGATGCCTAACATGAAGGTCATTTTCAGAAAGAAGAGAGATAGGTGCCTATTTCAGAGAGAAGGTACATATTTAAGAAGAGTTTATGGCAAATGCTGCATGGATTTCTCCTTATATCTTGGGGAAGAAAATCAATAGTTGTGATTGGAGAGTTCTCATTGTCGTGATTTTTTTTAACACCAGAGTTCATGAAACAGTATTCCTCTTCTGCTGGTTATACTGGTCCTTTTCCCCTGCCATCAGAGGCATTGCATTTAAGAACATATCTAATTTGCTTTTGTGGTAATTAGCAAAAAAGCATCCATTTCCTTTTTATCTGCTGATAGGGTTGAGGCTAAATATAGCCACCCTGGAATATGTTGGCTTCAGTTGTAGCCGGCTTCTTCAGGCTGAAAAAAAGCCTCATTCAGTACCATTGCTCAGAACCAGAAGTTCTGGATATCTGTAATTCCAGTAAACCTAAATTCCTGGCAGTGGCACACATTCCTTCTCTTGCAACCAATGTCTTTGGTGTCATACCGTGCTGGAGGTCTTTTAACCTTACTGTTATCAGGACTACAATAATTATGAAGATGTCTCTGCTGCCAAGGTGCTTTGCACATTTCAATGAGGGACTTGTTTAGTACACAGGGGCATCCTTCCTCTTCCCAGGGCAGCACCAATTCCTTCTTTTCATCTGTTTTCCATCTGTAATATGAAAGTCACACTACAGTGGGTGAAATTCTTAAACAGGGTTCAGTTTTAGCTGTCATGATTTATATGTTGTTACTAGACATGTTAACCTTCTGTTCTTCTCATTTATCATCATGTTTGACCCTGCCAGGGAAAGTGGGATAGCCAGCTGATATAAAAAAGGCCATTTCTGTATTGGTGTTAGCCTTTAGATATAAATCTTTGTTTTCTCTGTTGCAGAGCAGAGCTCTCTGAAGCTCATGGATCTCTTCCTGGCCCCCATGCCAGATGCTATAGTCATGCTGAGTACTGCTGGTGTTCTGGGTTCTGCAAAGCTGCTTTGGCAACTACTAGGCTGGCAAGTTTAAATTTTCACAATATGTAGAATGTCAGCACCATAGCACATCTTCTATTTTTAAGCAATTTTGCTCACATACTACTGATGATATTTGGAGTTTGTGACATACTACTGATGATATTTGGAGATCAGTAGACTAGTATCGTCCAACAGTAACCCTGCTGCCAAGAAGCTCCAAAAGTTGTATGATATCACTAAATACTGAAAGTTATCCCAGTGCAAAATCAAAGATTAGAATCAGGTGGTAAGTTCTCTTGGTGGCATAGTAATTTCCTGGCTTATTAGAGTATTTCTGAACTTGATGAAACTGCAGGAAGGCAGTGAAACAATGGCCTGAAAGGTGACAGGATACACGTCTCTCCATCCAAATAGCACTTGGTATTTGGGCTGTCACCAAGTTCAAAAAAGTTCTTAGATGACAAGTCCTCTGGTTTCTGGTTCTTTTCTGAAGGAATGTCTGTCTGTAGGACTCCAGCGCTTCTCAAACTGGGGTTGCCTGTGATCGTTGGGTGATTTAATTCCTGAAGACATGGCAAAACTCCAGCAGGAGCTTAACTCCCAGAGTGCCGCAGGACCAGCTACACCATGGGGGAAGCAGTGGCGGTATCTCTGGTGCTCCTCAAAGGCTCTGTGGGTGGAAAAGATGCCAGCTTTAGAAACTAATCACAGCATTACATTTTGTGGAAGCATCTTTCGTTCTCTAAGTATCTCAGATATTAATACAAGATACTGAAGCGCTGCAACTGTCAGTTAATACTCAGGCACAATCCTGAAATATTTTCCAAAGGAGAGGGTACTGTGCAGTCACCTGCTAATACTTGAGTCTGGGCTGTTTTTAAAATGGCTTAGGAGTTGAATTCAAATGAACATCATAAAATGAAAAAGGATAGTAAATTACTTCCTTTGTCATTCGACGAAAGATAAAATGTAAAGTTCTTTGACTTTTCCTCATCCTAGAATACATAAACTCACTTTTTTTTCCCCTTGAGTCATCTGGATAGAAAATATGAGATTGCCAGTATCAGAGGCCAACAGATTAAGCTTCAGTTGCAAATACAGTGAAGGAACTTTAAAATCTTAGGGGACTTACTCATATTTCAAAACAAGTGAGCATCATTTTCAGCAGGATTTTTCACAAAAACTCTTCTACAGAATGCTACTTCTCACAGCTTGAAAGAAGCAGAAATGAATGCAAAGGACCACTGCCTGAAATCTTTTTTATGTACATTCATGTGCATGCACAAATTTAACAATATTATTAAAACAATGGTTTTCAAACTCTGTTCTTTCCATGCTTACATTTAAATACAGATATGTCTGCTTATGGCCTTAAGAAAATCTACGCTGCTATTTTAATTCTGTTTCTATTGCAAGACAGACGTAACTGTGAGAGAATGAGATGGTTTCTATTTGAAATAGTATTTTATCAACAGAATGTGACTTAAATGTCAGTTCTAGTGATGTGTAAATCATGAAAATATTACTTCCTTTCATGTCTATATTGAGTTTGAAATTTGCAAGTTGCTTTATGCTGTTTAATGAAATACATTTTTAACTGAACCTTGTATATAATCATTGCAGAGTTCCTGAAGTCTATTATGATGTTTTGTTGGTCTGTTGCCTCCTTTGTTTGCAATTAGCGGTTTTGGCTGGGATTTAATCATTGTCATTTCAGTATATGTAATGCTTCACTGAAAATTTTGCACTATATGCTAAGCCAGTACCATCATTAGGACCTAACACAAATGCCTCTGCACTAGTAGAGAGTATTACAAATAAAATCTGTCTGTAAGTATGTTTGTTGAATAGTACAGTGTCCGTATGAAGCTGTTGTAGGGCTGATGTGCTTTATCCATACCTGCGACTGAAATTAAAAGGTTTTTTATGAATGCTGAGATGCACCCTGACAGGAAAGCATAAAGAGTGCTTGTGGACTCTACTGCTCAGTTCCTCCTTTCCTGTTGCCCAGGGCAGAAAGCTGGAACTAAGCAGCTTCCTGTCAACTACCTGTGATCATTAAAGTTTAGGATCCGTGTTATTTTACATTACATTTTTGTGTATGTTTGTTCTATCATATGGGTTCTGTAGAACGCATAGATACATGACAATATGCAAGGTCCTGCACCTGGGGCAGGGCAATCCCCAGTATCAGTACAAACTGGGTAATGAGTTGACTGAGAGCAGCCTGGTAGAGAAGGACTTGAGCATATTGGTAGATGAAAAATTGGGCATGAGCTAGCAATGTGCACTCACGGCCCAGAAAGGATGTTGCACAGGAGTTGTGAAGATCTGTTTTGCCTTGGAGTGCCATGTTCTAGGTGACTGCTCTGTGCTTTCCCAGTGCCTCACAAAAAGCCTGAAATGTCCAAACACAAAGTTAAAATGGATAGTGTAGCACTTGGGAATTGTCAGCTTCTCCTGTTTCAGGTGCTTGCAAGCCATGAGTTGGAAGCAAGGTATAGCGTCAAGTAGTGGAACTTAGAAATTGTATTAAAGTTTCCAACAGAGTGCAATTAATATAGCAAAGCCACTAAATGGAAATAATTAAAGAAGAGAAGTATGCCCATCTTCACCTCAGTTTCTGACACACCTCAGCATTGATAAGGTTATGCATTAAAAGTGATTCTGCATAACTGAGTTAATATATTGATACCCATGTTTATCATAGTGGTAGATATTGATGTATGTTACCTGCTCTATTAAAATTTTTTAATTTTCTTCTCTTTGGGATCCATTGTCTGTCCTAAGGTGTTGTAACATAGCTGTCTAAAGCCATTTCTAGTTGGGCTGTGTCTGAACAATTTAGAAACCACAGTGTGCAAAGACCAGAATTTAGACTTACAAGATGGAGGAGAGGCAATAGTGAAACCTGCAGCAGTGGACTGACTGGATTTGGGATGTTTTCAAGGCCAGACTGACTTTTTTAGTTGATCACTGTGTGTGTGTTCTTTTCCATCCGCCACTTTTCCTTCCCTTCTCTCATCCAGCATGTTTTTCTAACTCAAACTTTAGGTGTGCTGGTAGAAGATTAGGGTGGCCCTTTCTGACTCAGAAGAAATTGCAAGTGAGTTTATTCAGGAGTCGTCTTCATCAGCAGTTTTAAAATACAAATCAATTTAAATCTGTGCTGAACTCATTATGTATTCTATTAACACTTTACATTTAATTTTCCAAATGCCAGAGATAGCAAACCTCCAACTTTATTAATGTATCAGTCCATCGTGACAGACAGTTCAGAGAATTAACTCTGCAAGTCCGAAAAGACCTGTCAGAAATTAACAGGTACAGCGCTATCTTGCAGGTCCTGTACACACTGAAACAATAACAGAGAAAAGTGTGAACAGACTGTGTCCTACTAACCAAAGTTAATGCCAATGGAATAACTATGTTAGATCTTTGAACACGTCTGTGTTTTTGCAGGAATAACTGACTAACCTCTTTATTAATGATGGTGGCAAAATCAGGAGGAACTGTACTCTGTGACTTGTAATACAAATTTGAATTACTGCCCTGCTGTTTCCTCAGACTGTGTGTTTGAGTGTGGACTGAGACCTTGCCAAGGAGGAAGATAAAGAAGAAATAGTAATGAATTAGGCAAAGAAACAGCTCACCAAAGAGCTTTCCTCTGCTCCTTCTGCTCTTGGACTGTATTCAATTCTGAGGCTTTGTGCAGCACTCCCGTTAATAGGCATGGGGAAGTTTGAGATTTTACCGGGTTCATTGCTGTGTATAACATAAGGTTCTGAGTTCACGATTCTCGTCTGCAGAGGGTGGAGACTCACGGGCATCCGTCCTTCTTCAGATTTGGTGGAACTGAACAGCCTGAAGGTGAAGAATCTGAATGTGAAAAACTAGGAGTGCTTAACTCCTCCTGAACTCAGGCTCTTGTTAATCCTTAGACCATCATGCCAGTGCAACCACTTCTGTTTTAAAAGAAGAGGGAGGGGAAAAAATCACTTTTGAAATGGTTCAGATTTAAAAAAAAAAAAAAAAAAAGGTGTTTAGTTGGGGCTAGAAGCAATGAGGCACATATTCTGGCTGCTGATCTCATTTTTAAAAGTTCCTGTGTTATTTCTGAAAAGATCCTAGCTCTCCAGCAGTGTTAACTAGATCTGTTTCTGAGCTTAAAGAAAGCCCTCTGTTCAAAACCTGTTACAAGGTTGAACATTATCATAGTTCACTCCATTTTTTTTTTTTTTTTCCTGGAAAACAGACAGGAGAAACAGGAGCACAGAAATATCCATGGCCAGATTTCTCTATGTAAAAAAAAGAAGAAAATCCCTGCATTCTGGGATATATTTTGAATTGAGAAGTCATCTTGAAAGAGAAATTTCAGTGTATGTGAGTGTAGGCGGGAGTATAAAAATGTGATAAAAATAGCAGAGTACGTGGAAATCAACACTGATATGTGGATGCATACCTGAAGATGTTACATGATAACATCTGAGAGAGAATTATACTTTGGAATTGTATTTATATAACACATTTCAAAATTTTAAAAAATGCCCATATATAATTTTCAAATTATATTTCAGATAATATCTTTATTTTGAATTCTGATTTTGACTTAGACACTGGCTCCTGTTCTGACTTTGGGAACTGGCTTAGAAAAATCAACCTGTGTAGTTGGTGGCACATATTGACAAAGAACTTTTCAGCAAAGTCCTTGAAAAGTAGGCACTCTTTCTCTGAAGTAAAATGGAGGAAATAAGTACTACATCCTAAAAGTTTGAAAGTCATCAAAATGCTTGTAGCATAAAGAAGTTGCTATATTGCGGAAGTGACCACCCGGTTAACAAGAGGTTAACTGATCGAAATTGTGATTTTCAAAGTGAGTGTTTTTGTAGGCTCTCATAAAGCACAACTACGGGTACAGCAAACTGAGAATTTTTTCATATACAGTGTTCATTGTATTGGAAGCAAAAGATAAGAGTTTTGCCCATCTGAAAAGTATAATTTCATGAGGTTAATTTGTTTGTACTGTATAAAATAAACTGCCTTTCAAGTTGTTATGGTAAAGCAACTGGGAAAAACGATTGATACTTTTATTCAGCACTGGTCTTTTTATCCTCTGACTATACCTAATGCCATCAGAAAACCACCCTTCAGATATGCTCTTAAGTATCAG
The DNA here is from genome assembly GCA_013399855.1 of Oxyruncus cristatus. Classification (NCBI taxonomy): domain Eukaryota; kingdom Metazoa; phylum Chordata; class Aves; order Passeriformes; family Cotingidae; genus Oxyruncus; species Oxyruncus cristatus. The sequence goes on along the minus strand of VXAY01004719.1, from coordinate 977,111 downwards.
TTATCTTTGTTATCAGCATAATGCAGGAGCAGCATATGTCTCTGGGAATGCAATTTATGATAAAATACACCTAATTAAATTCCTTGAGGATTTATATTCATGCATGCTGTGAAACCTAATCATATGAATATTTCCTATTAAATTGTAGCAGAATTGAAGCATCTGTTTTAATTTCTAACTGTGCACCTAAACCTTTTTTCCCTGTCTTTATACCACAAATGTCAACTAACATGAAATACGCTTTATTGGTGCAATATCGACCATGAGGTATGCAGGGCAACTTGGAGAGAAACACTTGCAGCATAGTTATGCTGCCTCGTATTAGTGATGGTGTAGGTTTTGTAAATTGATGCCTAAATCACCCAGTTGGAGTAGATCATTAAAGCTGTTTTTATTTCAGTTTCTTCTTTTAACTCTTTTAAGCTCGTTTTTATATTAGAAGACAAATATCTGATGTAGTATCCACTCTGGGGGGAAAGTGCTTCCCGCAAACTGGTTTTCTTTGTGGTATCTTAGCAAGGACAAAGCTAGCAAATAGTTCTTCCAGATTTGATACCTTTTATTACAATCATGCACAAATGTTTTTTCCCCTCTTCTCTATTCTGAACTCTGATATGTACGGTGTGTTACAGAAAGAATTATCAATTAATACATCCTTTTGCTGCTTTTAAAATAAAAAATAGTAACTTTGAATGTCACTTGGGTATTAGTTTGTACTCTGTGGAGGATGTTTATTGTATACCATTTAGATTTTTTTTTATAATTTCATTAACGTATACGTAAGTGAAATGCGAGGTTAATAAATGATATGTTAGACTTAGTGAGCATATTGATTTTTGTTCCTGACCATGGCTAAGAACCAATGCTTGTGGAAAATGACCTGTGGTTTTGTGTATTCAATGAAGTATATTAGTTGCTGCATAGCCTATACTTAACGAGATTTGGCAGAACAGATTGGAATATGGCAGTTATTTGGTTTAATTGCTTTATAGGCTCTTAAAATCTAAGAAATCGTTTTCTATTATACTCTACTTCATGTTTATAAATGTACATTACACAACTGAAAGAGGTGCTTCACATGCTTCAATTACCTAAGCACAGCATTTGTGGAAGTCTAGAAACTGGCTAAATGGAGGACAGGATAAAGTTTTCTTGAGATAAATAGGACTGTATTTTTGTCTTCGTGGTATATGCTGGGACTTCAGCTGTATGAAGGAAAGTAACATTTGTGAAGGCTACTTGAAGAGCAGCTGGTCTTCAGGTCTAAATAGGGCACAGTCATCTAAATTGATGAGAAGAGAGAAAACAAATCATAAACTGATCTATTGTTACTATTTTCCAACAAAGATTTCAAGCTGTCATTTCTTTAAATATAATTCTAAAAAATACTTTAAAATGGTATGTAAGTAATCACAGGTAAAACATTACCAGCTTTATTGAATCCAAGCTGATATGTTTAGCTGTAGATACACAAGTTGGGAAATAAAATGGGAGACATACTTTACTTGTGGTTTTATTTCTCTGAAAGGGTCAGTAAATTCAAATAAGTTTATACACCTCAGGGACTTTCTGGTCTCTGAACATCTGGGTGATGAGCCTGGAACAAGGCCCTTGAAAACCATATCCTGACTTCTGGAGGAATAGAATCAAATGAAATGTACGTAATCTATACATGGGCAGCTGTATGCTTGGTGCTGTGTAAATATTGCAGAGATAAACATGAGTAATGAAAATCAGGAAGTGCCTAATTATGCATGAAGTAATTTGAAGATTATGGGCAGATCCATTTCAGAAGCTAATGAGTGAAGCACAAGTGTCCTATGTGTCATCCAGAGAAGATGAAGAGGATTTATAAACATATTTGCCCACATGTCACATATGCCGTTATTTTAATAAAAGAGTAAACATTGAATTCAAGTCTAGGACCTAGGAAATGTGTTGAGTGCAAAATAGAAGTAATACATGGTATAGGTGTGTGAAACTTGCTAAAAAGCAAGTGCACAAACTCTTACTAAGTTCAGAAAGACCTGTGTCCTTTTTGGAAGCAAGGGAAACCATCCTGTTACATGGTCAGCCTTGATGTTTACGTGGGCCTTTTGATGTATTTCTCAGTATAAAAAAATACTTGATGCACAAGACATTTATTTAGCAAAATTTAAAAGGCATAAACCAAACAATGTTGTGAATTCATGACACGCTACAGCAAGCAAGTAGTTAGTAGGAGCTTCTAGGGCCTGATACCTAAATCCTGTCAAATCAAGGAGGAGGGCTTCCACTGGGTGTAGCAGTTATTAAATTCATCCCTTTAATGGTGGTGCAGAATCCATGTGTTAGCTATATTTCGGTTTTGTATACTCAGTTTGCTTTTTCAATTTTTTTTTTTTTCCTTTTCTCATGGGTCTGCCTCTTCTGTGTAAGCAAAGAAGATGCTGCTATAGTAGTGCCTTTTTCCCCTGGAATAAAATGCAAGGTGGAGACCACCCATTCTGCAACACTTCCTTCAAAATGATTAAGCATTGTTTTGTCTCCCAAGCACTCCTCGGATAACCTGGCTTCTCCCACTGGCATGACAGTTGCATCTCTTCTCTTTATTAATCACTATGAGCACAAGCAAGTGCACTGGACTCAGTTAATGTCAGAATAAAATAAATTGAACCTGCCTTTGTCTTCAGTTTTGAGTGTGAATTGAAAGTCCCCTATGAAAGGAATTGAGGCTAAAAAGGCTCATCTGCTCTGAGTTCTCAGGGACCAGCCAATTAGCACACACTGCTTTTTTGCCTACTATTAAGATAAATCAGTAGTTTAATTCAGAGTACAGGCGTCTTCCTTACCTTTAAAAAAATAAGGTTTTGCTTTGGTTTTGTTGAGAATTTTTCTTAAGTTAAAGAAAAAATATTGTTGAAGGTTTGGCAGGATGCAGAAATACTTCCAGTTCATTGCAATATTAATAAAGAAGGGAAAGAAAAGTCAGTTCCAGAGGCTTTAAAAGCCAGCTGACAAGATGATTCTTGTTTAGATACAGCTTCTTGCTGCAGTAGATATGAAGTTTTTGGAAACAACTATGTCAAAGTAGGTGACTCAAACCAAGTGGCTAGTAGCCCATCTTCAAGGAAGATGAAGCTCTGGACATTAAAAAGAAAACAGCCAAAAAACCACAAAACCTCCCTCAAGATTACAAGAAAGAAATACTTGATGCTGTCAACAGTTCCTATTCCTCATTGTAAAAGCCTTGAGGATGCCCTATTTTAACTTCTGGATGGAAACTGAAGTGCAGTAGTAGTTCACTGTCTCCACCAACAAATGGATGTGTTTATCCAAGTATACAGACAAAATTCTAACTGATGTCCCTAATCTCCTGTGCGAACTACAGAAAATTAGTATCTTAGGAAGGCTGTTCGTGGGCCTCTCTTTTCTATGTATTGGTTATCTTTTTTCTTCCCTGTTGTGCCTTTTTTCCTTTTTGAAGAAATCCTCTTTTATTTATGTAATTGTGACTTCTTAGTTATTGAAAAAACTCTTCCAAAAACCTCCCAATTTTCTGTAGTGTGTTTTTGTCTACATTTTCATTCTTCATGTTCTCTGTCTTTAGGGGATAGGCCTATCTGAATGTCTGTATGGATGCATGGGGTTCCATGCTTGAGACTGTCCTCATCAGGTCATGGTTATGTTAGTTCATCCTAAATAAATGTAGTAACCTGTAGGTTTGGGGTTTTTTACTCTATTTTAGTTACTGTAGTTCTGTCATGGGTATAAGTATCCAACTTTGTCAAGTATGTCCATCTTGAAGTAATTTAATTTCCTTGCAGTTTCACTGGCCAGCAGGAATAAGTGTTTCACTTTTTTCCTCTTGTGACTGTTTTTAGCTTAACTGTTTAGCTTGCGTGTTATTCCAGAGTGGTACCTCTGTTTATTCACGTGTTCATGGCACAGCCCTATGGGGTTTGTTGATACTCCGTGTAATATGCCTGTATCCAGAGGTCATGAAAGGCTTTACATTTTGGATGGTCAATTTTACACTGTATTTTCAAGGGGGAAAATAGGCATATGAAGAAGCTGACTAACCCAGCTTTGGTGAATGAACTGATGATGTTCTTCTGCATGTCCTGACAGAAATTCTGTGCCGTGGTCACTACCCAGCTTCAGGCAAAAAACTGGTTCATCTTATTTTCCCTTGTCTGTATGGGTCGTATGAGATACTTCTATTCCCCCAAGACTCTGAAGTCAAAGGCCTTGGTCTTGAAATAATACTCACTCAACTCAGAAAGTTCTCCTTTCTGTTTTTCTTCTCTCTCTTAGACTTATTTCTAACAATAGGATTGCAGCAATATATGCCTCTGTGTCCGTATATTAGATCCCATCCCTCTGCTAAGAGGTACCTCTGAGCAGAAGCTAATTGAATTTGCACACATTTAGGGTGACATTAAAATTCTTTTTTTAACTTATTTACTGTAGCTGCTTTATGAAATATGATTACTGGCCCAGTAATTAACATTTCTCAGCACTGTCATTTCAAGTGAGTGAGAAAAAATCACACCAGTGTCTGATGTGTTTTCTCGTTCTGGAGTGGCAATTTTATTGAGCTGGAACTGTGCAGTAGTTACAAAGGGGAGACTCTGAGGCAGCTCACTTTTGATACGTGGTGAAGGGCCATGCCTCAGTGCCTCACTCCGCTCAAGGGAAGGACGGACTGCATTGTCTCTTCAGTCTTCCTGCTAAATCCAGAATGTTGTGCTTGTCCTGTGCTACACATAACGTTATATTTGATGCATACAACATGTTTAATGCCTGAATTTAAGATTGTCTGCCAGGACAGGGCAAAAACTGTCTCACAGAATGTCCCAAAGTGTTACCAATAATGGGTGGCTTAGAGAAGGAAGGCTATTGGAACAGGGCAGGCACCTGATGATCCTTTCTCAGGACATTGTCTGAGTCTGCAGCAGCTCATAGCTTCAAGACTGTTGGGTTATCTTGGTGTTTAGCAGTCAATAAAGTTACTTTTTAGGAACTCATATGCAGTTTTGGCATCCATGATATCCTGCATCAGGAAGTTCCATCATTTATTTACAAGTTGTGTGAAGAACTGCTTTCCTCTGTTTGCTTTGTATTTTCCTATGACTTAATGCCTGCTAGTTCTGGTATTCAAATCATACAGTTGTTCCCTATTTGTTGTCTTCCTGGACCAAATGAATTTATAGACCTCAGTCATACTTTCATATGAATCTTTTTTTTGTTTGTTTTTCAGCCCTAAAGGGTCCTGCTCTTTATTTTTTTGGAGCCCAACTTGTTCCATACCTCTGTGGATTTATCCTGGGGCAAATTAGTGCCTCAATAGTTCTTGTTTGTTTTACTGTCCTTTCAAAGAAGAGAAGACCACAATTTTTAATGAACTACTATTTCATTAATTGTAATCAATATCTTACTGGCCTGGAAATAATTATCCTTGCTACTGAGGATGCATAGAATAATAATGGTGGAATCTCACCCTGGCTTCTCAAGCGTTTATCTCAGGTTCATTTTTGCGATGCTGGTCCATCAGTTTGTCACAAAATGTCACACCAGTAACACACCAGCCTGACTTTTCAGCTGTGAAGTGGTCTAGTCTGTGAAGTGTCAGCGGTTCTGGCTTGTACTGGTGGTGGGTGATGTGGGGAGCAGGCTGGCCTGGGAGTGCAGGACTGTGGTATTCCCGAGCAACTGGAGCTGGAGTCTAAGGTCGTTTTTGTCATTTTTGTCACCACAGCAAGCCATGGAAATGGCAGTTGTGAAATGACAAGAATTACATTAATTTCAGTTAGCAGCTGCTGAGGATACTGGGAAAGCATATCTTGTTTTGGGAACATGATGTATGGGTTTCCAAAACAAAATTTTGAAGGATTTCTGTTCCATGAAAACTTCAAATGTTGGCTTACCTCCTGATTTCAGGGTTTTTTTGTTGTTGTTGGTGGTTTTGGGGTTTTTTTTGCTTGAAAACACAAAACCCATGAAATAAAAATCCAGATTTCCAGCCAGCTCTACTTCAGCTGGAAGATTATTTCTCTTTTTTCTACATGTTATTAGTAAGAAACTTTATTGCATCTACACCTTTTGCATTTGTATTTTTTTTATCGCTGCAACAATTGTTAGTGTCCCAGTGTGCTGCTTAAATTTTCTTTTGCCTGATTTCATTTCACTAGTTCATTGCACAGCCTTCAATAATCCACCTACTTTTTTGTTTACACCCTTGACATGCTCAAATGATGATGCTTTTCAGTTATTCTGTAGCTAAGCTATACCTCATATATTTGTCTCAAAGTCTTCTGAATACAGAGTAAATATGCAGCTATAGCAAATACACATTCTCTAATGTATATTAGTAGAAGCAGATGGTGCAATCTGTTCATCGATGGAATTCAGTTTCTAAAACTGATTTAATCGGGTTTGCAGCAAGTACCGTTCCAGTACCGTCTGTCATGGAACATGTGCAAAGCGAGACGTCCCATTTCAGGTTGTTTGTATTTCACTGCAATAAGGTGTTTATTTCATGTGTTACATGGGGTATGCCATAACAGAACACCTGTGGTAAAAGCATGTTCTTTCAATGCACAAGATGTTGTTGTTTGTTATTTGGTATTTTTATGTATTATTATTTTTCACTACCTTTTTTGCATTACAAAACTGTGTACTGCTGGTCCCTTTGTAAACCTAATTTTCATGCAGCCATTAATAGAATTTGCACTTGAGAAGAAACAATGGAGAACTATTTTCCTAATTTGTGGAGAGGAATCTTAAAATCAATTACAACAGCATTTTGCTTAAGTTGGCATTTTTCCCATTGTGAAAAAGTTCTCCAAAATTATGAAGGCTATATAAACTGTTTGTGTTCTGCTTCTGCTAAGCCAAGTGTAGAAGAGAATACAGTGTGTAGTATCTATCTTGTTTAGCTGAGAGAGGTCCTGTAATCTCTAAAGCAGGAACTACTTGGCCTGAAATGCTGAATTGCCATAGAAGTCTTGAAGCTCTGTATAGCTGGAGAAACATGCTAGCTGAGAGTTTTCTTCTCCCCACTTACCCCAAAATGTTTGCAGCTTTAGATACAGATTTTGCAAGGAATAAAGACAGGAAACTGGTAGTTAATTTACATTTCTTTCCCTTCTGCAGTGAAGGGTGTGCGAATCCCTCAAAATCTTATGAAGTTAATTAAAGGTTGTAGCGGGGTAGAGCAAGTAGTCCAAAAATTATTGCAGAAGTAGCATGATACAAAAGCATCTATTTGGAAAAAACCCCGTTAGGCTTTTTGCCTTTCTGAGTAATTGCTTGACTGTTCTCTGCATTTTGAGATTTAAGTATTTGCTACAGCTGCTTTTTTCTTTTAAGTCATTCTATTTTCCAGTTCTTTTCTCTAGAGTGTCTTCATCTCCTCTGGAGCTAGAATTCAAAAACTGATCTCCCGCACAAGTTAAATCCTGTCCACCAGCACCAAAGCTGTCAAGTGTCACAACTTTCACAAAAGATGGTTTGTTCCCCAGTTCCCCTAGAGGTGCTTGTAACTTTACTTTTGTACAAAGCCAATAAAAAATAATGACAACAATTAATATGGGTCTTTCAAGGTGATAATATTGTGTAAATCAAAAGGAACTTAATAGGAGACGTGTCAGTGGGGAAAATAAACTTCCTTTTTCATTGAATCATAGAATGATTTGGGTTGGAAGGGACTTTAGGGATCCATAGATAGGGACACCTTCCACTAGAGGGTATTGTAAAGTAGTAAGTGTATGTGATATACCGTGATGGTTCCTAGAAGAACACCATGTATGCACTGAAGAGACAGCACATACCCAGCAGTTCACATTGTCTGAGCTGACCTGTGTTTACTGCTGCGTATTCTCTGCCGACAGCAGTGTCTGGGTTGTTTCATCCAGAGAACTTCTCCCGTTGATGCTGAATGTTTTTAAAACATTTACAGCTCTAAATATCTCTTAATACTAAGGTAACTTTTTATAATGTTACAAATTTTTTAGCATTTCTAAGTATGGTGTGTTAACCTTGGCTGGCTGCTGGACACCCACCCAGCTCTCTCTCTCCCTCCCTCCTCATCAGGGCAGTGGAAAAAAATAGTATGAAAAATAGCGTGGGTTGAGTTAAAGGCAGTTTAATGAAAGAAAGCAAAGGTTGTGTGTGGAAGCAAGGCAAAAACTTGATTTATTCTCTACTTCCCATCAACGGGTGATGGCCAGCCACTTTACGAAGAGCAGGGCCCCAGCATGCTTAGCAGCTGCTTTGGAAGACAAACACCTTCGTAATGAATGTCATCCTCCTCCTCCTCCTTTCTTTTAAATTTATTGCTGAGCATGACATTGTATAGTATGGGATATTGCTTTGGACAGCTGGGGCAGCTGTCCTGGCTGTGTTGCCTCCCAACCTCTTGCCCACCCCCAGCCTACCAGCCCTTGGGGGTATTGGTGAGACAGCCTTGGTGCTGCGTGGGGGCTGCTCAGCAGCAGCCAACACATGGGTGGGTTACCAACACCCTCCTCGACACTGTATGGGCTGCTGTGGGGAAGGTTCAGCCCATCCCATTCTGGTTCAATACAATGAGATAGTGTTTTACGCTGCCATTTGATAAGTATATGCATACTGAATTAAAAATTGTAGAAGGTTTTGGAAAACTAATACTCTTTTCTCAGTAATAATTGCCTCACATTATATTATATTTCATGTTTGGATTACTGACTAAAAAATGCAGTTCCATGCAAGTTAATGACAAACCGATGAAACTTGTGTGGAGCATTTCTTCTTGTATATATGTATTTTTTAAAAATTGCAGCCTTAGGTATAATTAAGAAAAGACACATGCAGAGCAAGCTTTAAAATACAATGGTCCTGAAACTTCTTTCAAGACTTTTTTTTCTGTGGAGGACTCAACAAAATTACACATGAATGGAGTCTCCTTTCACACGGATCTTATGGAAAACCCAATTATCCAGCCTCCTCTTGGGGAAGCTAGACAGTGTTTGTGCTTCAACCATTAACTGGTTTCGGAATTTGTCATACCAGACAAATCTATAATCAAATCTTTGGGGTTTTTTATTTAATAACAGAATAGGTATGGCCTCACAAAGCCTGAGTGAGTTTCTTTGTGTTCACAAATAACAGGAACTCTTCTGAAAATCTCTAATTAAGAGGAGAATATTAATGTATCAGAGCTCAGAAGTGCATGGAGCTAAGTTTATTTCTTAACAAATAAGCTCTCTAGGGAGTGTTGAAAAGATAATGTTCTGAGCTACTAAGATTATGATAGTTTTTTCTTCAAAGCAAAGTTAGTTTATAAATTATATTTTTCAGATGCAAAATCAAATCTTATACCTTCTGGACTCACCTCAAAACTTAGACATGTCCTTGTTGTGCCTATTGGTCATCAATTTGTTTTTCAAAGAAAGATATTTTGAACTAACTTTGAGGATTAAAAAGGATTATAGAGGATTATAAAGCTACAGAGGAGCCCAAAGCTGAGTCTGGAGCCACAGTCTCCAGATCCTGAAGGTATATTCAATATATTGAGTGAGAGCTCCTATCAGGGCTAATGGTGATACACCTGTAGCTTTGGTGAGCACCACTTTGAAGATGATGCACGGAAGCCAAGTAAGGCTTTTCAAGAAAATAACACTCACGTTTGCTCTCTGCAGCAGTATTTCCAAGAGCAGACCTTGAGGAAGGTCACTCAGACCAAACTGTGATGCAGTGCTGGTATAAAACCATCCTTCACAACTTGGCAAGCGGGAGCAGAGTCCTGTGGCAAGTGGCCCTGTGGTGGCTCTTCTTTCTCCATTGCCATCACCTCCCAGCTGCAGTGCAGCCCATCAGCTCCCACCCATATTCCTGCTTTCTGGGCTCCCTCTGCACGGCTGGTTTCTGCCTCTGGCTTTGCTGCAGCCACGCACCCCCTTGCTCTGCTTGTGGTAGCACAGTTCCCACTTGAACGGGTGAGGAATGTCTAGCAGTGATTTTCCTCTGGAGGTGTGTAGGTATGTAATGTGTTGGAGAGGGAGCTGAGGGAGCATTTGTTTTGCAAAATAGGAGGTGGTAAAATGTGGTTAAACTGTTTGAGCAAATACAGCAGAGCAGTAGTGCTGTACAATTGGCAAAGGAAATATAGTTGGCTGGAAGAATGATGATCAAAGTTTAAAAAAACCCTGTTTTCTGATTTAACTGATAGATCTTGCAGTCTGCTCTTTGGTTCATTGTGTTACATTTATTTAATTTTTTCTATGTTTTGCTGGAGAAACTGGTACGTTATCCAGCTGGGGGTTGAGCAAGACTGCTTTTTTGCATGGACTAAGGAGAAAGGTTCTTTACTGCATTTGCTTTGGGTTTTATAGTGTAGGGTTTCTAGGGTTGCTGAACCTACACAGCTCATTCTAACATAGTGCTGATTTTGTTTGGATTAAGTGTGATTTCAGAGCTCAGTTGAAACCAATTTCATTTTCTTTGCTTGCAGGAAAGAACATTGGGTGGGATAATTCGGCAATTCAATGTGAGCTAATTCGGCAGTTTAGTGCAACCATATGTTTAAGCTATTGCACAGCAACTGAACTGTGCAAGATTCCCCTTTAAGCTGTCAAAGGCACTATGTAGTCATTAACACATGGTCATGACCAATATGTTTTACCAGCAGCTTCCTTTCAGTGCCCTTTGCAGCAGTCCCTTGCTGGTTGTTTCCAGGTTTGTTTTAACAGAAGGGAGGTGGAGGTCCTCAAAGAGGCATCCGCTATCCAGCATTTTAGGTCTGAACGCTAAGGAAGGAAGAGGCAGAGAAAATCCTCAAGGATTTGAGCCAGCTAGGTTTTTTTAGAGAAGCAGTCCAAATGTTTCCCAGATTGCCACAAACTGTTAAATTGTTTACAGTAAATTTTAACTGGAAGATCCCCAATGGAGCCAGATGCCGTGGCTGTTTGCAGAGCAATTGGAGGAGTGGTGAAGTATCCGGGAAGTGGAGTTTTAGAGATGGGAGTTTGTAGTTGGAGGCAGAGTGCTGGCAGCTGTAACTTGATAAAGACATTTTGCAGAAGGGCAGGAGAGGTTCAGATTTAGATTTAGCTAAGATGGTGTAGGGATTTTTTTTTTTTCATTTGAGGACTTGTAGCCAAGAGTCTGCCTCTTTCTTTCCGTCTCCTCTTTAGCTGTGAGCAGTTTCATTACAGAGTGAATTGACTGAGCCTGTAAATCATCCACCCTTTTTCGAGTAATTCAAGACCTAGGCCTTTCAGGGTATGGTAAAGATGTACTTTTTCTGTCTAACAGACTATTTTTAAAATTCTCTTTCTTGTCCCTATTAGCAAAGTGTTGCAACATTTCTGGATCTGCAGACTGACAAGAAATTTGTGTTGCCTGGACTTAAAAACCCCTTTTATTTCTACCAGTAGTTTCAAAAGAGCAAAAAGCACAGGAGATTAGTTTTGTCAGGAAAATGAAGATCACGTCATTTTGAGACAAGTCTATTTGTTGTACTTTTAAAAATAATTAATAGTTGAGAATTTAAAATTCCTCTTCTAAAATCTAAATTGAAAATAGTGTCTAACAATTAAATCCATTTGTTATGGAGAAATTTGAGGACTGAGGAAACTGGGAGCAGGAAAGGAAACTGCATCTTTGAAAACAGAAGTTGGAAAGGAGACTTTAGAAACATGATAAAAAGGTATAGACATGCAGTGTTTCTTTATAGTTTTGGGGGTTTTAAATCATGACAGGATGTTTTTCTATAAATGATGTAGTGTGGCAAAATTGAAATTATATCACTGGATACTCTTTAGTCAGTAGTATACAGAAGAAAAGATTATATTATAGTTTCATGATTATAATGGTAATTTCTGTTCTTAACACATATAAATACCTGAAGGTAATTAATTTTTAAAGATCTGTTTTGACTTGGTTTTTACTCTAAGACGTAAGATTTTTTTCTTCCCTCTTACCTCCTCAGGCACCAAAGCATAATATTGGCACTAATGGTTTTATGACATCAAAGAAAACGTTCAAGTTGAAGTTCTTAAGCAGGAAACAGTTTAGAGTTGCACATACAAGTGCAGACACTTTCAAACACATTGTTTATTCATATTGGTGGAAGAGTGGGCAACCCAAACACCTGATTGCAAAGCAAGAAAAGGTCTTGAGCCACAACAGGGGAGATAAAAGTATTCCTGCACTTTTGCCTTAAAAATAAGAACATTTCTTAATATGTTTTTGCATGGTTTTAAGCTCACTTACATATTTTCAAGAAGTCTGACACCTTTTCCAAAACCATGCAGTCTTCTATTTTTTTCCCAACTTGCCTTCGAAACCATCTAGTAGCATAAAAGAGGAAGAAGTGATGTTGTATAGTTGTTTCCTAAAGGTTCTTTTTTGATTAGGAGCAACTAAGATATGTATGCATGCATAATTAAAATTTTATGAGATTCTTTTGGAAAAGATACATCTGGCTTTAATTCAGGAGACAATCTTCATGGTAAAATTAAAGGGCTGGGCTTTTTCTGTCCTGCTTAGATGGCTAATGAGTCAGTTTTCCTAGATCTCCAGTCTTTGCATTCTGTAGTATTAGTAATGGGCTTGTGAGACTGCTGGTACTTCACCCGAAGCGAGATCTCTGTGGTTACTCATCCCTACTGACATTTAAGGTGCAGACACCTGCCTGCATTGTATAGACTGCTGTACAGACAGTGTTGAATGATTAGCTTGTCAGAGGTAGAGGTCTGCAGGTCTTCATGTGCGTGTCTTGGCTGAACAAACACAAAGGGAAACTAAGACTTTTCAACCTACTTTTCCCCCTTCCTTGCTGTTATTCAGGAATATGTCCACCAGACTCCTGCCTATCCAGCCATTCCTGTTGTGTTCTGCTTCTCTTGCAGCCTCCGTGTTGCCACCCTCTCTTTTGCAATGTGGAACTGACGTGGCTCTTCACAGCTCTCTCTCCAAAAATGTCACCTGCATTCCCATTTCTTCTGGCATACTGCTTAATTTTTTCTGTTAGGTGTACCTTGTCACTCTGTCTCAAGCCTTATCTCATGCCTGTGGTTGAGGTACCCTACATGCTCTGGACAACATAAAAGGACATCCAGGTTTTACTTAACCCTAGTTTTAGACCTTTCTATCATTGGAATAAGCCACAAGTGTAAACAACCTGGTATAAAAATGTACCACGTCCTGTAGTTTTATCCACTTAGAAATTAGGATGAAGTGCCCCACGGGCAAGGTATGGCATGTAACTGAGCATGTGTGGATGGACTTAGTCTTCAGGGAAGACTGTCCCCTTTAGCTCTGCTTTTGTTTGTTCTTGCACTTAATCTTCTTGCTTGTTTTGGGCTGAAAGCTGAGCAGAGCAGAGACATTCGTGGTGTGTGTATCAATAAGAAAATGTTAAAAGTATGGCAGGAACCAATAACGGAGGGTTTGTTTCCCTTCTGGGAACTAACTGATTGAATATGACCGTAGGGTGGAAAGGACTGCAAAATCCTGACATTTGTAACAACTGCAAAGCTGCAAACTTCTCTGCTCTCCCAGAGTACATGAATTGTAATAAGGAAGTGTTAATTTCTTTGCAATAATTGATAGGACAAGAGGAAACAGCCTCCAGCTATACCGGTGGGGGGGGCTTAGATTGGATTTTAGGAACCATTTCTTCAGTGAAATGGATGTCAAGCGTTGGAACAGCTTGCCAAGGGAAGTGATTGAGTCACCATCCCTGGAGTCATTTAAAAGACATGTAGGGACTGTTAGGGACATATTTTAGGGGTGGACTTGGTAGTGCTGGGTTAATAGTTAGAACTGATGATCTTAAAGGTCTTTTCTAACCTAAATGATTCCATGATTCTATGGTTGGCTGTGCAAGGGCTTTCCATCAAATCACAGCCTGAATAGTGCTGAAAGGTCCTTTTTACTTGGCAAGGGGGTGATGCTATGACCCAAGTCCTGCTGGAAGGCCAAGGAGAGTGCAGAGGCTGCTTTGCTTCACAAAGGAAAATGGGAATCTTTGTCCTTGAGGATATCTGGTCAAGGACCCTTTTCACTGCAAAAAGGGATGCTGAGTAAATGGGGAAGAAACAAACCAAATATACAGAGATGCAAACCTGGACAGACAAACCTTATGGAGAGAGAAGAAACAAACTTTGTCAGCCGCAGTAATTGATGGGCTACTTATAACCTCATTTAACAGTCACATTGCATAGAAGGTATCTCTGAGTTATGATTCCTTTTTGAGCTTAGCCTCAGATAAAACACTTCCACCCACTCCCCAGTATGGACCAGGCGTGCCAGAGCCTGACTTCATTGGTGTCAGAATCCTTCTAGAGGAAATATCTGTAGACACATGTGAGCTGGATTAAAAATATCCGTGATGTCAAGCAGATGTTACAATTTTCTTCATGCTAATTGCATTCGGGTATCACTTAATATGTTTAAAGTTGGGCATCAAATAAATAGAGAAATTGATTCAATTATATCACTCCTAGAATGCTGGAGTAGGTCTTATTTTATCTTTAGATGATTTGTTCTCACAATCTCAGCTGAGAAGGTTTTAGTCATTTGCAATGCTAAATTCAGAGAGGAAAAATGGGAGTGGTTTTAATCAATTATTCACATTTTGTCAATCCAGAAAACAGAATGCATGAGAAATTGTTACTTATTGTTGAATTGCCATTTATATCATCTCATGTTCTGTACTGGACAAAGATACGTAGAATTGGACTCTTCAGTTGTGACTGTGATGCCTGTCTGAGTTTTAGACATGAAATTATCATATATTCATATGATTCACTGCTTAGCCTTCAACATATGTAGTTGAAGATGTCAAATCTAATACGTTTCCTGAACATATAATAATTGTAGCATTTTTCTTGAAATGTCAGGATTTCAGGACTTAAAATTAGTTATAAATCATATTCTATATTAATAATCTGAAACATTTCACTGGCAAATGCACTTCTTAATGCAATTTCCATTCAGCTCATGCTCTTCTCTGTCTGCCTGTCTTGTCCTAATAAATGGGGACAGACTCACTTTGCTTTGACTGTGTGTGCGTGTGTGTGCTGGAGTAACACTCAGCATCTGAAGAACAGTGGATTCATCCGTGCAACGGGCTGCTGTCATCCGCCTCCATTTAATGTGAGACAGTAGGACTTCTTGCAGTGAAACACAATGTGCTGAATTTTCATGTTGATAGTTCTTATCTCTCAGAATATATGACAGATTGGTTTGTGTAGCAACAGTTTGTCATTTTTATTATTAGACAATGTGTATTTTTACCGGTGTGGCCATTCTGGTAATTTCCTGTGTTGTTTGTGCTTGGGCACGGACATGGGGTTGTTTTAGCAGGGTGTGGCCCACAGGGTTCTGAATTCCCTTAGTTCTCACAGAATTACAAAAACTTTTGAAGTTTCAGTATCTTAGAGGAGTGTTCATCTCTTGCCCATCTTGCTTCTTACATTATTAATATTCTTACTTGGAAGAAAAGTCAAAAGAGATGCTAGCTGAACCTCAGCGAGGTGCAGTAGTCCAAAAGAATACAAGAGAAGTAGGTGTGAGGCTGTATTGTTACATCTGTTTTATTAGCTTGTTTTGGATGAGGTTTTTCAAGATGTACCTACCTCTGTCATGTTTGGGATGCTTAGCAAAATAGGGAAGCAAAAAAAAGCTTTGTGGCCCATATCAGGTATTGTGAAACTTCATGTCATGCAGCTGTCAATGTTCCAGTACAGAATTACTGAGTAAGAGACTATGAGACCATTAGTCCTTGGCTTTCAGTTCCATGGTATTGGGCTGGGAACTTCTATGAGCAGTCAGAAAAAAAAGCTGCAAAACTGTGCAGAGCTGGGGAGACGGTGTTTCTTCCCCTCCAAAGTTTGGGCAGTGATCCTGCTCTTTTCCAGTGCATCTCTGCTTGTTGATATTGTGGAGAGAGAGAACCCAACTTTTCCTTTTTTGCAACAGTAAGGCTGGCTCCTTACTTACTAGTGCTCTGTGTACATATAGCTAAGCATAAAAAGTATGAAACTTTCCTCTCTTGTCTGTAAAATAATTTCTTTAGAAACTTAAAGAATTCAAGCCCTAGCAGTGTTTCTGATTAATACCTTAATGCTACAAATCTTTGAAACATTTGTTTTGTGACAAAAGATTACTCACAGTAGATTATCAGTTCTAAAGGTCTTTGGTTTATTTTTTTATTGCTGGAAATTACATTGGTTTAAAAACTAATGAATATCTCCTCCTAGGAGTGTACATACTGTCTTCATCTGTCTCCCTGTATGAGCCTGCTGCATGTTGACAAGTCCTATAGAATTATTTCCAGACTGTTTGAGTGTTTTTTCCTCCTATCCAACTGTAAGCACAATGACAAATCAGAGCTGCAGTATAAAATCTGTTTTGCTGGGAAATGACTATGATGAATTTGATGCCATGCTGGTTACTTGCTGTATTTCAAGGCAGAAGAGCTATATTTGATCTTGGGGGTGGAAGAGAAAACCACAGTGTGCAGGCTAGTGGCTGCTCTGTTGCTAATTTATTGGCAGTTTTTGGGGAAAAAAGTCTGCATTCTCTTTTTATTTTTTTAGGCCAGATATTAGCATGAATTATGGCTCTAGCTATTTCAACAGGAGTTCAGTGGAAAATTTATTTCCTTGGGGAGTCATGTGTAGTTCTGAGCCTTAACTAAGTCTTTTAACTCCTGCAAATCATAATAAAGAGTAATAGGTAAAAAGCCACTGCTCCTTTAAATCAGTGTCACCAGTGACTCAGAATATCTATTGATTTTTTTTCTTTATTTCTACCAGCAGTTTCAATTAAGATTCAGCACGTCCACTCTGAGAAAGCACTGCATAAAACACTGCCTCGTATTTTTGGTTAATACTGCTTTTTAAATTCTCTTCAAGAAGTGAACAATTAAAAGTAATTATATCTGTAACATATTAAAACATCAATCTAAAAGGCTAGTATAGTGCCCAATTCATAGCTTTTGTTGTGTATTTTTGAGTGTATAATTACTGGAGTGTGGATATATATATATTTGATCAAATTTTTTCAGACAACAGCTATACAAATTTATAAAGTCAATTATATTTACCCAGACATACTACTTTCTGAATATGGGAGAACTGCAGCATGGTTTTGAAAAATAAAACTAAATGCTTTATTTTCCTGCAAATAGTGTCTGTTTCAACAAATCATCTGGACAAAATGATTACAGGCTGTTTGTCTTCACCCTTTGTAATGCACTTAGCAAATTTCAGTGCTTCATCCATACGTGAACCATTTGATAATTTGGTGTTTATACCACATTTGTCAGTCCCTTAACTTGTATTCGTGCATTTTAGGGAAGCTAATTCCAGGTGCGCAACAGCTGTTGTTACACATAGGATTGTGTGATGACATTCCACATGGAATCCTGGTGGAAGGAAGGTAACCTGAGGCTGTGTCGTTCTCTGTGAGATCTTGAAAGCTGCAGAAGAAGAAATGAGAAAGGCAGCCATTAGAGAGAAGAGCAAGATGCATGTATAGAATAAATGCTAGTAATAAAAAGGTTTCCCTCCTGATGCACCGTGCATGCCATATAAATTTCCATGTGGGCATGTGTCCACTGCTGTAATTGTTTGCATTAAAAAGTAATACCAGGAATTTAGTGTATTTTTAGCTCTCACTACAGAAGTTTGTCAACTAGAAACAAAAAGAAAGGTTAACATTTTACTATAAGATAGTTTTCTGAAGACCATCTGAGATCTGTGAGATCTATGGATCCTTGTAATTTGGAAACCTTTGGCAAGAAATCTCAAAGTACAACACAAACATCTCTGAAATTTTAGAGACATACATTTGTAGCTGATTTATTTGTTACTTGCTGTGTGTAGATCTTCCTGAAGTCTTCTGCCATTTCACAAACTTAGATTATTCATTTCCGTTTTTACTTGGTAGGCTTCCATTCTATTTCCTAAGCAGGCAGTAAGTTTTTCTCTGTTCCCTTGTTGAATGTAACTTCACTGCCGTCAACCTTTGTAAGAAAGCCTTTGAGAAGTGGATTAACTCTCCTGCATGTTTGGGTTTCTACTGGTTTGGAAACTGGCAGGTTAAAATAAAAGAACTAAAATGTATATCCTGCATGGTGAGTGAAAAATGTTAAGAAATGAATTGCTGGTGTTCTTTTATGCAAAGAAGGATTAATTTAAGGGAGCTGCACTGAAGTGGGGCTTGAAATGTCCTGTATTGTAATTTTAAAATGCCAGAACAGGAAGAGACCTTTAAGATTGAATGGTGTCCGATGTTCATGACTGACAATTCACCGTTGAAGGGCTAATGTTCTTTGGCTGTTTACCTGAAGAAATGGAGATGTTGTAAATTTACATTTTAAAAAGTGACCAATATAAAGCCCAGTGCAAGGAGGATTAATCATGAAGAAATACCACCACTGAATGCCCTGCTCTCCCTGAAAATGTG
The DNA here is from genome assembly GCA_013399855.1 of Oxyruncus cristatus. Lineage (NCBI taxonomy): Eukaryota > Metazoa > Chordata > Aves > Passeriformes > Cotingidae > Oxyruncus > Oxyruncus cristatus. Next base: position 958,667 of record VXAY01004719.1, on the reverse strand, counting down.
ACACCAACTGATATATTTAAGTATTGTTAGGACCTTGTGCAGCGGCTGTAATGGGAAGGACTCTCAAACAACATCACAAATCAAAAAACTAAATCTGGTGCATGTGAAGTTGGTGTACTGGCCTTGGAGGGGAGAAGAGTGACAAGAATTCCCAGTTCATCTCAAGGAGCCCCTGTTTCATGAACAGGACCAGTATCAGTAAGCAGGTTGAGCAGAAAATCTCTTGTAAATTAAGATGTGGGGAGAAGTGAGATGAAAAATAGCTAGAATAGGGGAGAAGAAGGACTGGAAAACTCCCCAGGTCAAAACAATAGGAAACATGGTGAAGAACTGGAAAAAAAAAAAAAAAAAGAAAAGAAAAACTAAAGCCAAACTGTTTAAAAATTTAAAATGTCATTGAGACCAAAAAGAAAAAAATTGAGCAATGGAGAAGTGGAGAAAAAGACAGATTTATAGAAAAAATATTGATTTAACTTTAGCCTATGCCTCTTTGTGAAACATGAGTTTAGAAGACCTTGGGTAATCAGATCAATAAAATCTTTAAAATCATTTAATTAGATTGAAGGCTAAAAGATAAACCCTTGTGATAAGTAAAAAGTGTTCAGTGTTCGTTTACCTTCCAATTGATGTTCCTTCAAGCTAAGAATGAAACACGCTATGTTTGGACCGAAGGCAGCATTGATACAGAAATGTAGAATACAAGGCAATGGTTGCTTAGGGGTAGTTAAAACTACAGAACAAATGACAAGTCTGCCAAGATTCAAGAGGAAGCAGGTTTATATTTATGTACGAATCACAACTGTCCCCACCTACTGTCCAGCAATATAGCTATGAAGGATGATTGGCTTCACATCTGGTTGCTAAAACTAGAGAATTTAATTCTGAATTTAATACTTCAAATTGATTTATTTAGGTTGTTCAGATGTTAAATCAGAAGCACACTGAATTCAAGTTTTAGCTTTTTGGGTGTACATATTTTTAGAAGTGCTCTTAAAACCATTCTTTGTGCTTTTTTACTGTATTGTAATGCCAAAAGAAACGTCACAGAAATTTATGTTTTTACATTAAAATATCTAAGAGAAGGTCATGGAGTCAGCAGAGATGGATGAAAAGCTTTTTCATCCCTCGACTGAGTAAGCTGTGAGATTCTATTTGGGTTGGGTTTGATTTTTTTTTTTCAACCTGAGCATTAGGCTTTTGGAATTAAATTTGTGTTCAGACGTTGTTTTTAGTACTTTCCCTTCACAGTTGCTTGGTTTTCAGCATTTCGTTATCTTCTGTAGCATATAGCACCCTAATAATTCAGTGTCCTCAAGCGAAAACAGAGAAGAAAAAACCTAATTCAGAAGAGTGCGTCTGTTTTGCCTTATGATTTGTTTGCAGCTGACCTTTGATAAGAGCTGGTTCATCCCTGCAGATTTTTAGAATTCATTTTGAGCATATGCTTGTCTGAACTTTTTATTAATTCTTTTTTTCTCTTCTTTTGCAGATTACAGATAGAAGAATCTTCTAAACCTCTAAGGCTATCACAACAGCTGGACAAAGCTGTAACCACAAACTATAAACCTGTGGCTAATCACCAATATAATGTAAGTAGCTTTTAGTATTTTCCCTTCTTCTCTTCAGGAGGAGTTTGGCTTGGGACTCCAGAATTGCTCTGCTGCAGTCCTGCAGCTCTTTTGCTCAGAGTTGGCCACTGTCTTTGGAAATGCTCCATGTTATCTGTTTTTCTCTCTGATTTTGTCTTCTGGGAATCTTCTTTCTGTCTCATGACCAATATCACCCTTGGGGCTGAGATCTGCCAGTTCTAACTGTCTTGCATTACCTGATGGAGGGCAGATCACCTTCACCCAAGCCTTTTTTAGTGGCTTTATTACGTTCTTCCTCTAGTCTTTTTTTTTTAAACGCAATTTTGAAGTTTGTGGATAAAAGGCAGTTCTGGCTTTGTGCTACGAGATGTGGAAGCACTGCTTAAAACCAAATAAAATATCATCTGGAGGAGGTTAAAGGACTTGAAAAAGAATCATTAGTTACCAGTCCTTTGGAGGAATGAACAAGTAGAAAAGAATAACAGCTGATAATTTTTCACAGTTTCATACCTTCACAGTACATGTTATTGGCATCTTTGGCTTTGTCAATATTACACCCACACTGCTGTTCCAGATCAGTTGATGTACATACAAACTATAACGTCCTTTTCCTTAAAGATCCTCTTTGAGTAATTTGTGCATATAGAATCGCTGTTACTATTGAATGTGAGAAATGTTAAGTCATACTTAAAATGAGTCACTGTGTTAGTCATTTAAACTTTTACACTTTTTATTAAGATTTTATTTACATAAAACAAGTGACAGTATACTGGGTGATATTTAATCCTTATTATGAAAGTCAGTCCATTCCACAGAACCAAAAATAATCGTTTCTCCTTCATGGGACTGTTTTGTAGTAGTTAGTGTTCAAAGCCTGATCTATACATAGATGATCATACCAATATAACTGTTGCAACTGAGGGAATGACATTTAACCAAAATAGTCACACTGGTATGTCCTGCTATGGAGATGCAGTTTTGTATGAGTATATTCTTTTATGATGATACTCTTATTCCCTCTCTTTAATTCCGAAATAAGCTTCAGTGCTGTACAGCTTCTCTTTTTAGCAGGATGCTGTGCCGTTTCCCTGACACTAGCATAATTACAGCAGTATGACTTCAACCTGGAAACAATCTTTGTATCTTTATTCCAGTTGCAAACTGCAGTCATCTTGTCATTACAGAAATTAAAGTCTCCTGTGAGCTTCAGGGGGTATAAATAGTACATAACCGGGCCTCTTAAAAGTGATGATGCACTTGTAATGTTTTTATTGGTTACATATCTGTCCATGGTAATGGAAATTCATTGGCAGCGTGTTTACTTTTCATGTCTACCTTAAAGGTGTTCTGATGGGAAACCGCTAGTAGACATACTTGTACTTTAGTCATCCTTGACCTTGCCTTGACTCTAAAGGCCCAAGCACTACCTTTCGAAAACATCTTTCTTTTCATTTAGTCTTCTATTAAGGTTCAAGTTAGATAGCTGGGGAAAAATCCATGAACTTTTTAAACCTCTTGTTCTCTCGTTTGAATTTGTCTGCTGTGTTGAAGCAGCAATTGCTTTCTTAAAACTTGCTGCATTGCTTATAATCGGATGACTGCTATGTTGGGGACAGGACTTTTCACAAGAAAGAAGAAAAAGCTACCATATGCTGATACATTCAGTCATCATCTGGGCAGTTTCTGAGAGTAGAATGAGTATCTACTAAATAAGAAAGAAAGGGTTAACATTTCCTGAAGGAAAGAATATAAAGCAGGGCTTAAGTGTGGCTGCTCCATGTACCTATAAATTAACACACAAGAGGAGGGAAATAAATTATATGTGAATGGGAAATAGCAATAGCTTGAATTCAAGAACTGGGAAAGAAATCAGGTTTTTTTTCAAGAAATTATATTAAGCCTACCTTTTTTATTAGAAGAATTGCAATTCCATTACAATATATGCCAAGAGTGTAACTTAGCTTTTCTTCTCTGGGAAAGGCACCTTCATTTTCTGTATGTCTGTGAGTGTTACATGTGTTTGCAAGATTAATATTCTTACAGTTGGATTCTTTACATGACTGAATTGTAATACAGAAGAAAAGTTCTCTAGTGGTCCTGGTTACCCCTTCAAAGACTTATTTGTGATCCCCTCTTCCCACTGTCCTGTATTGTAGAGGTTGGTACCCATGCTCCAGGAGATGGGAAAACCTTTAAGATTGTTTTCAAGCATCTTCAGATGAAACTTGAGATTTAGATTACTTCTCTATCACCTTTGTATTAGTTGCCTACCAAAGCAGCTACATCAGCTTCAGTGTTAATGGTACTTCAAGAAGGCAATTTTGACAGCTTTTCAGCAAGCTTAGCAACATCCTGGGAAGGTAAACAAAGAGAAATTGATTTCAGTATGAAGTCTTGCAGGAATAAACTCACAACTTCTGTGCTAAACAAATTCTTCTAAAATGGTCCTTCCTTGAAGTCAAATCGAATTTGAATGCTTTTTAAATTAAAAAACCCACACAACTATAAAACAAATCTAATTAGTTTACAGTGTTGGTGTGTTCTATAATACGACCATTAAAAAGTGTGTTAAGCCTACTGCATAAAAGATTCTGTTTGCAAAGAAAACAGGAAGAAAAATATGAAAGGCTGCATTGTAGCTTGCTATGAGCAGTTTATTCACAAAACAAAAAAACCAGAAAACAGCAACAGAAGATACCATGCTTTTTTTTTTTTTTAATAGCACTTCACAGTGTGCTCTGTGTTTTTAGACAACAGTGGGAGCTGTCACTAAAGTTGGAGGGAAATGCTGGAGTGTTGCTAATTAAAATGTGGGCAACTGGGATACCAGCTGCAAATAACTTTTCAGTAAAGGGATATTCAGTTTTCTATGTGAGTTGATTTTATACATTAATGAATTAAGAATATTAGAATATTCATATTGCATTTGTGTAAGGAATACAAATACTATTACCTGATTTACCTTAGCTCATCCAGAGAATGTAAAATAGAAGCTCCTACTGTGGAGAGTGTACTGAGGCACTAAAATAATGAAGAAAGAAGAATGCTGGGGAGTACTACCAAAAAAAAGAGTGTGCATTGGTTAAAAATACTACTTCATGTTATTTTCCAGGAGACTGTTAATTGTGTCATTGGGATTTTATACCCAGTCATGAAATAGTTGTCTCAGAGACCTAATATCAGTGAAGAATTTCTTTATTGCTACTTTGTTTTTTTGTGTAGGAAGCATCAATTTTTAAGCAAGTAGTTTTTTTTCTCCACATGGAAAGAGTTATAGGTGGTAGCTAGTTGCTAGCTAAGCACATTTTCACTATATATCATTTGCAGAGGTACAAACAGTACCATGGATTTTTTGCTGTTGTTCTTAGAGATTGCCTTGAGAGTCTCAGCAGCTTTTCCCATTACAACCATGTTGCTTACACATTATTTCCATAGCTCTGCCTCATACAGAAGGAATAACCTCAGTGCTTCGCTCTTGTTCTTGCTCCTTAAAAACAAAACAAAAACCAGAAAAGGAGGAAATCCATTTCCTCCGTCACTTCAGCTTAACCTTCCACCTGAGGAGGTTCCACTTTGTTTCTGGTTTTCTTCTTGTTCATTTTGCTTTTGTCATTTGGGGAGGTAGAAGACTTCAGAAGGGTTGGTATAATAGGTGCTGCTGTGGCACAGTGATGCAGCCTGTGACTGGCCGTCTTTATCTTTTACACTTTCAACTGGTGCATTTTTGAGTCAGAGAAAAGTTGCTACCCTCAGAAAAAAATGCATAGGTCTTTGCAGTGAAAAGTGACCTCAGATGTATGCAGGAACCCAGAACTCAGTCAGGCATTGCAAATAGAGATGCCTTCTTCTCTCCTGCCGTCTTCTGAACTTCACCTCTGAAGCATTGGATGCTTTTCTGGCAACAAATTAAGGCTGGATAATCCATCTCTTCTTGTAAAATGTTAACATGGGCATATATTAAAAACATTTTTAATGTACTCAGTCCTAGTTTCCCATAAACCACTGTATCAAATGTAATAGGGCTCCAGGGAAAGTCCAGTAGAGTGTTTTTTACTGATATCAGCTGTGACCTGATCAGCAACTGCACAGAGAAAGTGGAAAATTCTGTGGAACCCTAAGTCAGAAAAGGCTGAAAACTCAGGCTCAAGAAAGCCAGCTGCAGCTGATTGCAGTGGCTAATTAGGAAACTGCTTCCAGGAGAATACAGTGTCAGTGTCTCGATTCCATGAAGCTGTAGGTGTGCTTTTCTTCCCATATCCTACAGGACGGTAATTCCAATAAACTACCAAGGGGAAAGAATCTGGAGCAGTTTTTTAAGAGGACCAAAAATATTTGTTCTATCCAATTAGATTAGGTTAGATAAAGTTAGAGAATTTTTAAAATACACCGTGACAGGTTGGAGAGATGAGCAGAGAAGAACCATCTGAAGTTCAGCGAAGGCAAATGCAGAGTCCTGCACCTGGGGAGGAATAACCCCAGGCACCACTACAGGATAGGGACTGACCTGCTAGGGAGCAGCTCTGTGGAGAAACACCTGGGTGTCCTGCTCGACAACAAACTGTCCATGAGCCAGCAATGTGTCCTTGTGGCCAGGAAGGCCAATGGTATCCTGGGGTACCTTAGGAAAAGCATTGCCAGTAGGTCAAAGGTGGTGATCCTGCCCCTCTACTCAGCCCTAGTGAGGCTGCATCTGGAGTGCCGCATCCAGTTCTGGGCCCTTCAGTACAAAAGAGACTGGGAGCTCCTGGATAGGATCCAGTGGAGGGCTGCAGAGATGCTGAGGGGACTGGAGCATCTCTTTTACGAGGAAAGGCTGAGAGAGTTGGGCCTGTTCAGCCTCTACAAGAGACAACTGAGAGGGAACCTCATCAATGCACCTTTTTGACACTTGAACAGTAGATTTAGTGTATTGCCTATCTTGCAAGTGGCACTCCCACACATCTCTTAATTCATCCTACATTTTGCACAGCAAGGAGAGAGTCTCCTCCTACTCCCCACTCTTAGTATCATTTTTTAGGTGCTTCATATAGAAACCCTTGTTCACATACCTGGACACAGATAGTGCTGTAGTTGTAGTAACTTTTAGATGAATGAGATTTATCCAGCTTCTTCAATACCTGCATGATGATGTGAACATACCCAGAGAACTGGGCAACTGCTTTGTTGGTGGAGTTGCAACCAAAAGAGGCAGGTAACCCCTAGTGACCCTGGCCATACTGTTTGGTAAAGAACTCAACTCATGTCATGTTATGGTGTCATAATTTTCTATTGTATATAATGGATCCCAGCTGTATTTGGAGTTTTTAGTTTTAAAGTATGTCAACTGAGTAGACTTGTTCATATATATATTTCAGTGTCATTGCAGTTCTACTCCGCATGTTTGTGACTAGATGCAGTCTACGTGCATTGTCCTGCATGGTGAGATTGTGCCAGTAGAGAAACAGAAATGGAATCCACAACAGGGCTTCCAAAGCTTGGAAAAGCAGACAAGTGGTTGTGCAAGCCCCTTTTAGGTTTAAAGCAGAAGCAACAGTCTTCAAGCTGTAGGTTGGGAACAATTGCTCTGCATTCAGTTTAATGATGTACATCTGGTTCAGGATTTGAACGAGATAGTTGGCTGGCTGGAAATCTGTGAGCTGTGGCAAAGGTGGTAATAGTCTTAACCTGCTTTGGGACAGCTACCAAGAGACAGGCTATTTTCACTCTGAGAGTAGGAGGGAGTTAGCTGGCAAGGAAACATAGGAAAAAAAAATAAATTGTGCCATAAAACCAATCTCTCTTCTTAAAAAGAAGATTTTTAGTATCCAGTAGAACTGTGAATTTTCATTTCTAGGCTTTTTGTCCAAAGGCCTTCCTTTAGAGGATCAGGTTTAAGACATCAGAAGCAGAATGACTCCCATACAAAATTATCCCACTTTCAGCCAGGCATGTGTCCCTCATGGATCACATGCATCTTTTCTGCTGTACATTGTGCCGCTATGGATTCACCCACACACTTTGCCTGAAAGCACTTGATGATTACATGAGTTACATTACCTGCTGCATCACTTTAGTTGGTTCTGAGGAGCTTGGTGGTTTTCTGTTATCGAGGGTGGTATTGGGGGTGGATGGGGTGATGTGCTGGCAGGCGTTGTGGTTCGTGCTCTGGGGTGATTGGGGTTTGTTTGGGGTGCGCTGGTCTGTGTGAATCATGCTTTTAATGATGAATCAGAGGAAGTATTTTTGGAGGTGATAAAAGTTTCTGCAAAAATATATGGTCATCTTGTGCAGATTATAGTGGTTACAAAATTTTTAATATGCAATTTGAAGTAGGATGATTTGTGGCAACAAGGGGTCTCTCCCTGCTTAGAAGGTTTGTGTTTTTGGACTGTTGTAACTTTGGATGTACTACTGGGATTTCTCCTGAAGAGAAACCATCTGCGTCCTCAAAGCATGTCTTCCATTGCTGAAGATAGACTGTATATTGACAGGGTGGATGCCTTGAGTGCTTTTTCTGGAGCGGATAAGGCAGTGTCCAAGGCCTGTCTGAGCATCCTCTGGGCAGGTGGTTGTTATGACTGCAGATGTAGCCATGCTGGTCTGTGTCTTTTCCCAAGTATGGCAATTTGTAACTTGTTTGACATTTGTCATTATACTTCAGAAGCTGATATCAACAGAGGTGGAGGGAGAGTCCCATCTCAGTTTGGATTCCTGTCCTATTATTAATTCTCTCTCCAGGTTTGGGAACACCATGCAGGCTCTGTTTCTGTGGGTTTTTTCTGGTTAAAGCAGAAATACATATCTGAAAAGCTTACTGTGCTGAGGACAAAACGCTTAGTTTATGTTCATAAAAGAACATTTGAATCCTCAAAAGAAAATTTTCCAGATGAAAACCACTGAGTCATTAAACAGTGTTTTATTAAATAGAAGAGGTTTTTTATATCTTGATGTTCAGCACTGAGAATTACAGAGCATTACATATGAATGTCTTCAAAATGTGTTTTGTAACAGATTGAATATGAGAAGAAGAAGAAAGAAGATGGAAAACGAGCTCGAGCTGATAAACAACAAGTATTGGACATGCTTTTTTCAGCCTTTGAGAAACATCAGTATTACAACATTAAAGACCTGGTGGACATAACCAAACAGCCTGTGGTATGTACTAGGAGTCTTGTAAATACAACCATTTTCAGTAGTTACTATTGTGTATATTTTACATATCCAGAAACCAGCTCTCTAAATACATTTTACAGTGGACTGAAATCATCAGTTCTAAGTTTGTTATTGTAGGACAGTGTAGGATACCAGTCATTGCAGTGAGTATGCTTTTTCTTGACAGAGATGGTTTAAATAACCTAAATGATCACTTTCTTATTTAGGTTTGCTTTAATAGTGGGAACCAAATTCTGTAATGCTCTTGTGTCTCCCGAGCTACTCTCCTCAGTGAAGCCTAGTTCTTTGGGCTGTAGACAGCTTGAATAAGTGTGTGGTCAGTCCTTCCTTCAGCTTCTGAACTTTATCTTGGCTGAGCAACAGGGCTCTTTTTTTGTGGGTCTAGAAAACTGTGTGTCATGGAATTAGTATTAAATGCAGGCACATAAATCCATGTTAGGAGCTCAGGCGTTGTGTCGATGTCCCCAAAATCACTGGATTTGCTTTACAAATAGAATAATTTGTAGGATAAGAGTTTAGGTGGTTCGTATTTAGGATTTATTTTGTTTCTTTTTTTAAACACTGTTTTGATACACAAACAAGAAAAGCACAAAGACATTTTCCTATGTGGTGGTTTTGTTGTCTTGCAGTGTCTGCCAGCCTCTTCATCTGTGAACCCTAACTTTCCAGTTCTTTTCATTCTTCCCCTGTTCAAGCTTTCCTTGAGCAGACCAGTTGGGATTAGGAGGGAGATGATGACATGTGAAGTATCTTTGGTGTTTTTGATGTTTTTCACTGCCAACTTAAATATCTATCCTCAACCCAGCTGCAGATTTCAAAAAACTTTTAAGGGACTTAATTTTGAGTCTAAATAAAGCAACAATGTCACAAGAGCTAAAGCAGAAGAACAGCAACAGCTGGATTATGGAAAAAATACTCCTATGTTAAAAAAAAGGGGGGGAAATGAAGATGCTTACTTCACGTTTTGCTCACTTCACGTTTAGAATTAAGTATATCTGTGTCAGAGCATTGGTATAAGGTGCACAGTCTGTTTAGAAGCTGCCCAAAACTGTTACCCAACTCAAACCCATGGAGGTTCACTGTACCTTGAAAGAAACTAGTTGAGTAACATATTTGTGTCTTCCATTCCGTTCATTTATCTCATGATTCAGTTCCTTATCGGTGTGGTAGAGAAGGTGTGCGGATCATGGGAGCTGAGAAGGAGGAAGATATGGAAGAAGTGGCAAGAAAATTTTAAGTGGTTTTTTGTTTGTTTATTTTGTGGTTTTCTGGGTTTTTTATTCGAGAGGTGTAACAGTCACTGTCTTGATCACTTTGAATGTAAGCAGGTACAGATTTATCCCATCTAGCATGACATCAGCTAGCAATAGTCACCTACCACTTAAACCACTAGAGAACTTGAAGTTACAAATAAGTAAGGGTATTTTTCTATAAGGGTAAATGTAAATAGTAAATTAAACCCTTGCTACAGACTATGTTGCATGTTACACAGGAAATTGCTGCCATCTTTATTTGTAATCATAAAATGACAAAGCAAGTCTGTTCTGAATACAAATATTAGGGTAACCTGGGTTTATTTGTTTTCCATTTTAATGAAAAATAACAGTTCGCACTAGTAGGCAAATCTGTTGCCACCTACCAAGATATAAGTACTGAGTGCTCCCTGGAAACACTGCAGTAATTCTAGATTTGGGCTTCATGGCTGAGAACGTAATACAATTTTCTGTGAGCAATCAAATGTTTGTGAAGAATGAAATCGGTATGGAACCAGTGGCCTAAGATGAACTTTCTTTTTAAAAAATTACATTTTAGCTTTAAGTAATGGTTATCCTAAACACAGTGGGGTTTGTTTTCCCCTCAAAGTTTCAGAAGGATTTTCAGAGCTTGACATTTCACTCCTCAGTAATTTTTATCCCATGATTCTCTAATAACATTTCACTTCTTATGAAAAAAAATCAAGAGGGAAGGCGGAACAGGGCAGAGGATGCCTTGAATGTACAAACAGATCACGTACAAATGAGCTTCTGTGTTGGAATTCTGTGTATGTAAGCATACTGAATCCCTTTCTGAGAAAAAAAACTGTGGGCCCCTGATTAGTGCTCACCAGGCTCTAAAATTCAGTATTTGGCATCAGTAGGGGAAGTGTGGAGTTTCTCTCGATGGTGTGGTGTCAGGGTAGTATGTTTCACGATGTATAGGCCAGCCTGGTGCAGTGCGGACCCAGGTGGAGAGTCCGGGTTTCTAGAAAGAGAAGTGATCCTACAGGAAAAATCCTAACGTCCTCTGAACTCCTCTTATCAAGCCTCTTGCTCTCAAGTAAGGTACAGCACAGCAGGATTACTCCTGATTTGTAGTTGTCTAAAAGCTCCAACAGTTCACTGTTATCTGTGCACATAGAATGATTTTTTGGGGCTGTTGTTCTCAGCTGCCCTACCTAAAGCCACTGCTGCCTGGTTCTCCTCTGCACCAGAGATGGCAAATCCTCAGTTGTTGCAGTTTCACAGTTCCAGCTTGAAGTTCCATTACTTGTGGCACTTGCTATTCAATTTGCGTTGGTTTTGTTCCATTTTGTTCTGCTGTTGGATCAAAACTCTTGGAAGTTTTGCCCTGAGAGAAGCAGAATTGCCTGGAGAGTTAGGTCTGAAAACTAGCTGAAGTAAAAAGTAACCCTCGTATAGCTGAGTGGGCAGTTCTGGGTGAGTGAGCGCCGGGAGCTTTGGAATGTGCAGCCGCAGTGGTTTTGCTCTGCCTGAGCCTGGCAGCACCGTCACGCCTTGTGGCCCGGCGTCCCAGATACAGACCTGGCAACCCAGGAAGTGCATGTGGATGTACTTCATGAGACTAGGTGCAATTACAGGACTTTTTTCCCCCAGTTCTCTGTTTGTGTGGTCTAGAGCAGAATTTAACCTTGCATCCACGTGTTCCTTCCACCCTCTCTACCATGTTTTGAAGTCTCTGCAAGTCGCACTACTGAAAGCTACCTCACGTGCGTGCACAGGGATTGCAGTCACAGCAGTGGATATGCAGCTTTACACATCTACGCATAACCCATGTAGAAATCGCTTTCTCACCTGCTTTCAGCACCTTCTAAAAGGGGCGTGGCACAAAGAGAGTGCCGTCCTACAAAAACGTTTGTGCACTGATTGCTGTTGTAGTGAGCGCGTTTGTCCTGGGTACCCGACCCTGGAATAATGACGGCATCTCTGCAATAGGCGAGATGCGGAAAGGTGTGCGAAGGGATGTACAGCGATCTGCTGCTGCCACCTGCTGGGGTTTGCATCCTACGCCCTTGAAGGCCGAGGAACCATCCCGGCAGTGCAAAATGAACTCCCTGCTCACAGCTCCTGTGCCCAGCCACTCCGCTCCAGGAAAAGACCCTAAAAAACTAGTTTGTGTATGCAGACTGCTACAATCACCTTTCTTACTTGTGGGACCAACACCCCTCGTTGCTTTGAGATAGGTTTTTAGGAATAATTTTGCTAGATAAGTCCAAATGAAGTGTCATCATTAGTGTGGGATCTGGATTTTTATTTTGCTTTGTATATTTTTGATGTGTACCGGGAGAGTAATGATCAGTTTCTCTAAAAGAGACTTTTTTTTTTTTTTTCTGGCTGAGAACATACTTTTTAGTTGTGTATTTCCCATCTTTTCCATTTAGCAAAAGGGGGAAGGGTGTAAGGATCACACTGGGCCATCAGCATTTCTTTTTTCTATGTCCTCAGCAAATATTTGCTGGTTTTAAGGAATTGGAGTATATTGGTACTTGCGCTTAGTGGAACTGTAGATGCAGAAAATACAAGGGTTCCAATAACTCCAGTACAATATATGCACTCCAAGAGGATTAAGTTGCTCAAACTAAAGCAATTATGAATTTAATATGGGGTTTCTTAAATTGTGGTCTGTGGTTGCCATGGTAATCAATTCACATCAGTCCCGATTAATATTTAAACAAACAAGCGAGCAAATGGCTCTTAAGAAAATTACTGGTGTTTATTATAAAGAGTAAAGCAGGGTAATATTAGTGAGCTGTGTTTTCTCAAAGGTTATACTACTGGTATCATAGCTGTATTTGTTTTGGGTTATTTTCTTTCTCTTTGAAGCCCAAATAAATTTAATGTATTAGAAAATCCTCTGACGCCTACTCAGCTCTCCTCTAAAAATGAGGCCATAATAAAGTGCTTAAATCTTTGCAAAATGGTATGAAAGCCAACAGCTTGGGGCTTTGATCAAGTCTGAATAAAGCAAAGAGTTTCAAGATAATCCCAACCCCAAGAGGTTTTAGCTCAAGTGGGGGAATTACAGCAGGAGGATGTGTGAGATAACCTCAGTGTCACCTTCCCAGGAGGTTTTGGGAGCTTCATTTCGGCAGCCCGTGGAGCATCCATCTCGCTAGTACTTGTCTCTCACAGGGGACTGCGTGGGAGCCGTCACCCCTGCAGCTCGGGTGCTCCCTGCTGCATCTCTGGGGCCTTGCACCAGGCGTTACACCCGGGCTGCTCTAATCCCTGTTGGAGCCTGAGGGTTGAAGTCTATGGCAGAGTCCTTATTGCACCATTAGCGCCAATCAACCAGCCTTGCTCTCCACCCCTTGTGAACTGAGTAGGAACTCAGCAGATGTGTAGGAACCCTGGCAATTGCCTGCCTGTATAATACGAATTTTTGTTTTCTTTCAGATATACTTGAAAGAAATTTTGAGAGAAATAGGCATCTACAATGTGAAGGGGACCCACAAAAACACATGGGAGCTGAAGCCGGAATACAGACACTACCAAGGAGAAGAAAAGAGTGATTAACAAAAAAACTACAAAACGAGAGAATTACAGTGATTGCACTGAGGGAATTGTGGTGGGTTTACAGGCAGGACTGAACACAGTGCAATTATGCAAGGATAAAGATAAATTAAAGCAGCTGATACTTTGTAATTTTCTGTAGCTCTTTTCCCAAGGAATATTTCTTGTATGTTTCTCTAAGTGCTTTGTCTTTTGACAGGAAAAAAAGTGTTTATAGAATAAACTTATATTAGATTCATCTTTGTTAGAAATCTTTTGAGTTCTGAACTTACTTTTTCTTTGTATCTTTGTGGCTTTTCCAAGCCTCAGTGACTTTGAAGGAAACTGTCTCCTAGAGGAACCCAGGACTTTGTGGGTTTGCATTCCAGTATAACCAGGTTAATACCCTTAGTTCTGCTGGGATCTGCTAGGGCTTCATCTGGAAGGCTGCAAGGGTACACAACCCTTTGTGCAGTGTTTGGGTGGAATGGACATGATGCTCCTTTTGGGATCAGGCTTTAGGAAAAACAGGCACAACCATGGTGCTCATCACAGTCCTTAGACTCCGTGGGAACAAATCAATACACTTACAAACCCGTAAAGCAAAGGTTGTTTGACACACAGGTCAGTGGGAAGAGGACAGTCCCCTCCAGGTGATTACTGAGAAAAAAATTGAAATGCCTGTTAGGTACAGCAAGGAGTAGTTTTGTTTTGGTTTTATGCTGATTACCTATGTTTTGTTCAAGCATATCAATAAAAAATTAGTTTAATTTGTACCATGCAATGTTCTCCATTATTGACTGAACATTTAGGTGGCATAGGTCTGAAGGGTGTTTTCAAACCAAGGGGTTTTTATTGGTTTTTATTTTTGCGTTCCTCTGTGTGTTGGGAAAGATTGCTGAGTTTATCTGTGTCTCTGTTCCCCCATTTTTGAAATGCATATTGCAAGGGTTGTCTGTTCAACATCCTTTTGGGAGGGAGCATGGAGGGGACTATTTAATTATACTCTTAAAGCTTTTACGTTAAAGAAAGGGCAAAGAACACGGTGGAAAAAACGTCATTAGTATACTTGTAAGTGAAGCAGGTGAGGTGTGATAGCACAACTTTTACGCTCCCTCAGGTCCTTCAGACTGTGCATCATTTCTGCCCACTCTAATGAAACGAGGTCTATGTGGAAAGCAAACATCCCATTATTGGTCCACTTAGAAGCAACGAAAGGCTTGCAGGGGTGTCAAATGTCTTTGGAGGTTTGTAAAACAACTCTGACCCAAATTTTGCTTATTCATTTTTTTCTAGAGTTATTTGTGTAGTTATCTCTGTACGGATGCACTTCCCACTGGTGCTCAGCTTCCTGTGTCATGAAGTGTTCAGTTCCTAGGAGGTGGTCTGCTGAGAGTTTTGAAGACCAAATCACATTCTAGAGAAATGTGTGTGCTTTCATAAATACTTCAATCGACTTGTGTCTCCTCAGGCTCTACAGGCAGGACCCAGCTTGCTAACAGTTGCAGGAGACATCTGAGGATGCTGAGGAACTCAGGAAGTCAGCTTTGTGTCTTGCTGCGGTACATGATGTGCTCCCCAGCAATAGCCAGAGCCTGCACACATTGCTGTCCTCATCAGGCTGTTCGAGTCCTCTGTGAGCTTGTGTTCACTGACATGTAGGGTGAGAGCTCTTGTTTTTCATGACCTGGGCTCCTCTGTTGGATTCGTGTCCTGTTTTAGCAGCTGAGGTACCTAGCAAGTCTAGGCCAGTCTTTTCCTTTGTGTTGCTCCTCACATGGTCCTCTAAAACCATGCAGGGAAACGCCATGCAGTCCTGATTTAGGAGTGCTCCAATTCATTGCCGCAGGTAAAAATGACCATGCTGTTTCAGAGGGCAGTGGTTACCTTTAGTGGGATATACAGCAGGATTAGCTTAGCCAGGAGAGTGTTTTGGGTCTGCTTTATTTGCGGTATTATGAGCTGCTTCACAGTTGGATTTGCGATGAGAACAACATAATCAGTCAGTGTAAAATGCCAGATGATCTAAGTAAAGGAGGTATTTCATTGATCTGTAGAGTGCCTTGGACAGGGTAAATAAACTCTATTCAGGTGTAATGGAAAGTGTACAGAGCTTTTTATGGGATTTACGGTTTTTACAAAAGATTGGGGGTTTTTTATGAGTATCATTAAAAATGTGGAGAGTGGTAGAAGTAAACAAGCAGTGGAATTTGCAAGCAATGAGCAACAGAAAGGTTGAGGAATGCCAAGGTGTACCAGTTTGCTTGCAGCCTTATGTGTAATAGCACCAGTTATAAAAAATGAGGAACGGGACAGCAAGAAAACACCATTTCAAAAATGGAACTAGGAAATGCTATGCCAGGGTAAACTAAGAAAAGATAACCAGTGGACAGTCCAGAAGCCAGGCAGCTTGTGAAGAACTTTTTTACCTCCTCCCTGCATGATTTTGAAGGCTTTCTGGCTTGCTAGGGTGCAATTGGAATTTTAGCCCCAAAAGCTGCCACAAAATCCAAGTGGCATGAGAGAAGGGATCAATGAGCCCACAGAGATGCTGACATAGAGCATGAAAAACTTGCCATGCATTCAAGGACTCTGCTGACTCCTGCCTGGTAGGAGTGCAGGGTAAAGATGAGGGCGGAGTTTTTAGGTGCCCTTGGCAGGTCATCATCCAGCCTGCAGCCAAGCCATGGGATCTTGCAGCACAAACTGTCCTTAGAGACAGAAGCAGCAGGATAAATACGCTGCTATGGGCCCCATATTCTCCCTTCTGCCGGAAGGAAGGGCACTGTGGGACTGGTCTAACTTCATGCAAGGCCGCGATAATGACTGAGCATTTGGGACAACCTCATTTGGATCCACCAGTTAATAACCAGCAAAAACTCTCCAGCTCTGCTCCACTGGTTCTGCAAGAGGACCTTACACAAGTGCTGTTAGCAGGATTGCCATCTGCCAGAAGAGAAGAGGAGGCTTGTAGGCGTTCAGGTCTGATTCCCTGGCCCCCACATTTGGATTAATTTAAACTCCAGACTCATAGCAGTGATGAACACTGATTCCCTGCTGCTCTTCCCGTGTGCTGCTATCTCTGCTCATTGCTGAACTCTGCTCTTGCAGATGTTCTTAAATATTAGTGGTTGAAACACTGGTCGATGAGTGGGTCCCATAAGCACAAGCAGAAGTATCGATGTGCTAAATGCCATTAAATGAGATTGAAAACATGTTACACTCTCTAGCATTACTGCTCCCAAATGATTAGTTTGAGTCACTGGACATTTCATACTCAGTAAACTCTGAGCAGACAGGAGGTGATGGTAATGCAGCCACCCCATTAGAGACACCCCCATGCCAGGGGGCTGGGACTGTGCAAGAAGAAGCGTGACTGGAGGCTGCCACTGTAAACCGGGAAAGGCACGGGTTCGAACCCAGAATGGGATGGGCTGGTCCCAGCACTCCGGTGTTCCGCTCCCTGGCAGCCCACAGCTCTGCCTGCCTCATCCTCTGCTGCCCTGCCTGCAGCCAGCCAGGAGGAATTGGAGCGGAAAGCACCGTATTAGCTTTGAGCTGGCAGAAAGTTACATGGCTGTAAGATCTGCTGCTGATGCCACATCTTTGGCACAGGGCTCAGAGTGGGATCAGAGCTCACTAGCTGCTGTGATCCCAGTGGATGCTCACTAAAAGTTGTCCATACTTTGAGTCACCTACGTACTGCTTTTACCAGCTGCTTGGAGTTTGCTCCTGCTGAACACACCTCTTGCATGTCAGCTATGCCCACCCACATTCAACACATCCCTGTCGCCAGGACAGCATTTTCATTAGTCACTGTTTTTATGGACTCTTAACAAACTGTTTTTCTCACTAATGCAGTATCAGAGCTGAGCCATGGCTCCAGGCTCATCTGAAAGACACCTCTGCATCTTGAGGTTTTCGAAGAGCTGTGGCTGAGCACAACCTGCCCCTTTTCTCATAGCAATGGCAGGACTAGAAGACTCTTCTTGGCTCTCCTAATCAAGGCTGTGTGTGGCTGCCAGGCTGTGGGGTCAGCCTTTCTCAGGGAGCTTTTAATTATTCACACAAATACGACAAATTCTAACACAAAAGATAAAAAAGGCACCTGTAAGCCAGAAGGGTCCATGAACACCACTGAGCCTCCCTTCAGCTAACCACGCCTAGGGCTTGTGTTATAAGTGACAGTCAAGCACCTAACAATGGAGACCCCCTTTTCCTGTCCAACTCAGCAAACCTCAGCGCAAGGAACTGCTTGGGGCTGGTCTTACGAGTACCTCAGCCAAAATGTATTCCTGGAGAAGGAATGCACCCCCAAGAGGGCTTTCTGCTAAGCCTAAACAGTGTTTAGGCTTTTGCAGGCAGTATATTTCCAACTACAGGCAAATAAACAGGAGAAGCTGCACTAGTTTGTTTTCAATGTTGAAAGGAAGAGAATGACTGCTTCTTTTCCTCTCTACTCCATTAACTGGTTTTACCTCTGGAACTCATTCTTGAGATGGGACCTGTGTGCCTCCAGGAAGCAGGGAAGGTTTTCAGCAGCTGTGAGACAGATAACCAAGTCCTAAGCACCAGAGGAATGGGCAAGGGCACATTAAAATGATTAAAAGCAATGCACAAAATCATGGAGAGTCCTTCCTCAGCCTCCCAGGCCTATGCCTGCCCCTGCCCAGCTGCTCCCAGCAGTCTGTGGGAGACTCGCATAAAACCAAGCATGGATTCTCAAAAAGCCTCCCTCTGCCACCTGGCCAAGCCCATCCTTGGGAAGAAGCTATTTATAGTCCAGCAATGAGAGAAGCTGCCAGCAGCAAGGGCTGTAACCACACAGGGTCCAACAGCCCAAGAATCCCCAGCCATAGGCTTTTTCCCCTTGCATGTCTTTCCTGCACTGAGGTGGCCATGAACATGAAACCCTACTGCTTGTGGGCAGCTGCTATATTGCTGGTTTGGCTTAAAAATCAAGTGGGTTTATGGGGGTCAAAGCACTCTTAGGCCACGCACAGCAGGTGTCCCGTGCTGCCAGGAGGTGGCTGCCGGGCTGGGGCACCTGAAGCTGATGGGTGAGTGGCTGCACTGACTCCATGAAACCCCTTTTCGTGGGCAGTGTGAGGAAGCACCAGCAGCTGCAGGCAGTTCAGTGGCTGCAGCCTACAGCAACCACTCAGCTGCAGGGGCAGCGAGTCATCCCTCCCTGCCTTGACTGAAAGGGCCTGGCTCAGGTGTACGTAGAGGAGATAAATCTCAGCCCTTGAACCAGACTATTCCAATAGCAAGTGGGGTTTTGCTAGCTAAGCATCCATGGTGAGCAGGGAGGGAGCATCCAGTTTTACAGGGCTGTTTCTCAACTAGTCTGTAACAAAGCTTTTGAGAAGCTAATCTTTAAAACCTTTCTGGACATCTACTTTTATGGACACTGTAAAAAAAAAAGTAATTAAACAGCTGCACACTTTGGCAGGGCTGCCAGCATACCAGCACCTAGCTGAAGATAGGAAGAAAGTGGGCTGCTCCCTGAAGTGCCAGTGCTTCCTCCTGATGCTGCTGGCCACAGATGGGAAGGTGAATCCCTGCTGTTAGCTCCCCAGATAAAGGGAGGGCTACAGAGAAACAATTGCTCAGCACTTTTATCACCATCCAGCTGCTGCCTCTGGCAAGGCTGGCATCACAAAACCAAAATAGTCTTAAAAAGGCCTCCAAGGGTGTTTGGCTCCTTTCTGCCTGAAGTGGAAGGTGATGAATGCAGCTCTAATGGATCAAAACACCAAGCAGCTATGCCCGTCCTCAGCATCCTGTGCATTCCTGCAGAACACATTTGCAGGGCTGCCAGCATTTGCTGGCACCCAAAACAAGCTCCTTCGGGCCACCAGCCCTGGCCACAGCCACTTGGCTTCAATCTTTGCACAACAGCTTCCAGCCGCAGCTTCAACCAAAAGGCAGCCAACCCACAGGGACTTCAAACCAGCACAGTTATGCTCTTGGCAGTGGATTTTGCACTGTTCATGGCAAAGACTTCCAGGCTTGGCTAGGGGCTTTTTTTCCCCTCCCACCAAGACATTTTTCTCTGAGCTAAGTGAATACAGTGTTTAACTGCTGCTCTCCCACTGTGGGCTAGCAGCAACAGAGATTTCCTGGCTGGCTGGTCTAGGGCTAAACATCCCAGCCTTACAATTCCCTGGCCACATGCCAGGGAAGTGGCTACAGAGCTGAAGCCTAGATGGAGGTTCACAGGAGCAGAGGGAGGTGTCTTTACCTGCTCCAAGCCAGCAGCAGCGTGTGAGAAAGCAGAACTACCTTGATGCAGATACTATTGCTCTTAAATGAAAGCATCCTCCCTGAAGGGCTGTCACTGAAAACACTGCCAGGACTGCAGCAGGCTGGCAACAGCCAGAGACTTGCTAAGAGGAAAAAGCAAATTACAGCCTTTTTTTTTTTTAACCTATTTTTAAAAAAATTAGTCCAATTTTATTTCTCTGACAACAACCATGTTCTAAGCTTATGTTAACTCCCTCCTGGCTGTGAGCTAAGCCCATTTAAAAAAAAAAAAAATCCACAAAAAAAAGCCCCCCAAACCAACCATACCTGTGATTCTTACATACTTTCATTTAATATTTTCCCTTTGCAGGTTCTCCATCCTTGCCCCAAACTGAGGGCTGCACAAGGTTCCAGGACCATCACCCACTTGGGCTTTGGCATCCACCCCCAGCCCACGCTGAGCGGGCAAAGCCAAGGGGTGGAGTGGGGCTGGCTCAGCTGGGTACCCAAGAGGGGGCAATGGGGCCACCAGTGCCTCTTCCACACACCAGATATTCCCCCACTACATGAACATCCCCATGTCTGCTGCATCCTTTCTCCTCAAAGGAGGCGGCCAAGGAGAAACAAGCTCCTGTAGCAGCATCTAGATATTAACATCATTGTTACTGGTTCATGAGAAATGGGGGTTTTTCTTTGCTTTCATAGGGCAAAGAGAGTGGATTTGTAGATGGGGCAAGACCCAGATGGGGCAGAACAACTGTGAGACAAAAGCAGGCATTGAGGGGGAACAGTGGGGGTGGGAGGACAAAAGGTCAAGGGGACCATAGGACACGTGCCAAGCACAGCAGCTGCTTCCTCCAGCCCCAAGGCATCACTCCCTTAACCAAGCACCACAAAAGCGTGCAACTAAAAAGGCAGCGTTTTCTCCCCTCTTCATAAGCAATCAGCCTCTGTTCCCCTGTCAGCACGCAGCTCATAGTGGGTGCGGGAGACCTGAGCCAGCAGCTGAAAGGTGTCTACCTAGCAGCTTAGCCCGCTCCATGAGGCACAGGGAAAAAGCTATTTGGATCCCTCCCAGTTCAACAGCCCTTCCAGCCACTGAAAATATCTTTCCAGGAATGCAAGATACAACCCTGATAAGCACGTTTAAAAACAAGACAGGCATAGGTTTTAAAGCTGTCCTTCAGTTCAGGCTTGTGTTTAAGCAGCACCAGGGTCGTTTGTTATCACTGGGGACTTTTATCAGCTAAGTAACTCCAAAGCTGTTTTGTGAAGTACAAAGCTTTGTCTTCCCAATTCACCTCAGCTTTTCAGCCCCAGGGAACAGCTGCTTGAAATGAAGATGGGCCAGAAGAAAAACTGGGTTATGAGGAAATACGCTGACTTCCTTTCCAACTCAGGAGCTGCGTCACAGACTGTTCGCAAGTGCATTTACCAGGCACAGACCTCCCACTTACCAGGATGTAGTGACTTCCCAACTCTCCCTCACCCAGGCTCCACAGCAAGCAGCTACCACAGCACTGTAGCTGTGACAGCCATGATCCTTCCCTGACACTGATTGTGGTTTAACCTCTCCTCCCTGCTGACTGACAGACTTGACACTGAGGAGCAGCGGGACTTGCCCTTTTCCCCAAGAAACTGAAGGCAGCAATACATTTTTGAGAAGTGCAGCAAGTGCAACAAGCAGCAAAACCACTCCTCTCGCAGCTCACTGAAGAAAACAAACATAACCAAGTCCTTCATCTCCAGAGCCTCTGAACTGACACTTCCTTACAGCAGGCTGGAAGGAGACTTCCCATCAGAGGCTCTGCTGTGCAGAAAAGCACACAAGACTGCTTGGAGCACAGAACCCTCTAGTTTGGCATGTTCACATACACCAATTAAATATCCCAATTAGCCTGGAGGACAGATAGGATGACACACAATTTGCCCTTCAACCAAACAGCAAGGCTGTGCTCATCATGGTTTGAAGCACCTGCTTTTCAAAGCAGCACCTCATCTGTACACAGGTGCCACGTGGCAACTTGCTCCAGGCTGGTACCCAGGGCTCCCAGCCTCGGCATAACCAGCCAGGAAGGGGGGGAGGAGCCATTTCCACTTCCACATATCAGCTCCTTGCAGTTTTAAACACTTATGATTCACTGGAAGTGGGAGCCAGGGCTATTAGGGGCCAACACAGCCATATCAGCACTACCCTGCCCACACTAACTTCAGCTCAACTAAGCACCTGTTTCCTCTCCCTTTCCTTTAATCCTCTGTTTTTAACAAAGATGCAAAAGGAAAGGTAAGATAACATCCTCACCTGGTCCCATTAAACAAATCCCCTGCAAGGAAATCAAGAGTTGGCTCCCAGTGATTTTATCTAGGTTTTGAACCTGCCTCCCTGCCTTTCAGCCCCACTGAGTGAAGGGAGGTTACACCAAAACTGTACCTCATCCAGAAGTTCAGCTGGCCCAAGATCCTCTGTTGGGAAAGCTTAAAAAAAATTAAAAAAAAATTAAGTTCCTACAGAACTAAAATAGAGTGTATCTAACTAGACAGGAACCTCAGAGATAACTAGGGCACACTCGACTCCCTCCTCCAGTCTCTCACTCCTCCCAGCCTGCTGCCACATCTATCTCACCCCTGCAGAAATGCACCTCCACCTCCGCCCTGCAGTACCAGGGGCCAAAAACTGACACAAGATAGCGAAGATGCAAAAACTCACAGCTGGTGAGTGGGCCATGCCCTCCCCTTTCAGGCACCTTAACCTCCTATGCCTCTGCCATTGCTGCAGTAGGAAAAAAGTTAATCATTTGCAGTCCAAGGCAACATCCCTGGTCAGGCCCACACACTGTCAGCAGTGACAGCCGGGGCTGTAAAGGCATTTGTGTTCCTTTATTCAATCCAAACTGCCACAGGGTCAGACAGGCAGAAAGCGCAAGGAACCTGTTACTGTTGCATCTCAGAAAGAACCAGAGAAGCAACGGCCGTTTGCTCCAGGTCTGTCAAACAGATGCATTTCCTAACGCGGAACACAGCAGGAACAGTATTTCATAAATACTCGGGTCTCAAGCACAGACATGCACCAAGTTTGTAGGTAGTCTAGGGCTAGGCCATTTCAATAGCTCTCTCCAAGAGGTCAAATACAGAAACCCCCCAAATCCTGCAACTCGACAGAGTTCTAATTAAGATGGTCCCTTCAACAGCTGTCAAATACAAAAGAGCCAGTACCACAGGCAGGCTGTGTTGGAAAACCTAGTCATTTCACCCTCTCCCCACAATGTTCCCAGTACCTACGCTCAGGGAGTGCTGGTGTAAAGACTCCTGCTCCCTCCAGTCATCCTCCTACCTTGATCTTGGAGCCATACCAGAACTGAGGACAAACTCAAGTGTTCCCGTCTGACAAAGAAGTTCAGCCAGCACTCAGCTTGAATACCACATATTCCGTTCTGGGGTTTTATTATTTATTTCTTATCTTTTCCAGAGATAAGTCTGTGCAATCATGAAAGATGAAGGTGGTCCACTCCATTATGACATTTCTCGGACTTTGCCTTATTGATCTCAGCCTTCTCTTGCGCTCCAGTGCCACAGGCAAACTGTGAAATCTGTCTGGAAACAGTCCAGTTGTTGCACAGTAGCACCAGGCTATGCTACTGACAGTACCAAATCCTTGGTGCAATCTCTCCTGTGAATCACCTTAAGAAACACATCAGACCAAAAGACATTACCTAGAATGGGTTTAAATGAGTTTTATTTTAGACAACCTACATGATAGATGTTTTTTTTCGTTTTTCAAAACAATGCCTCCACTCCAAATCAGGGTCAAAATAAGTGAATAAAGCTCAAGATGACATCAGTCCAGTTGTTAGACATTGCCGATTCCTGGTGTTGTGCCGATGAAGAAGAAACAGCAGCCAGCTATGAAGACAGTGATCCAAAACCATACTGTTTGATTTGTTACTGAAACAAGAGTAGCAAGTGTTAGCTCAAGGGTCACGACAGTCACAGTAAATTCCTACAACTTATTTGTGTTTTCCCTAATTCAATCTGGACTGCCACAGTCAGGCAGGCAGAAAGCGCAAGGAAATTGTTTTTGCATCTTAGTGCAAACCAGAGAGCAACAGAAAAAGTGCCCGTGGTCTATCAGAGGATGCTGATCATTTATACAGTCACACAGAGCACCTGGCACCAATCAGCTGCTGAGCAAGCTGGACAGAACACTCATTCATACCCTTTCTGCTTGACATACCAAAGTTCAGATTTCCTCTCATGTAAGAGCACATCCTAAACAAGTACCAAAGCATACAAAGTACTCTCTTAAAACTGCAATACCCTGTCAATATTCTTTTACTCCATCTTGAAGCAGATGTAGGGTACCCAAACTGCACATCCAAAAGGTGTGCCCCTGAAGAAAAGATGCACACAAGCTTCTGCTCCCAGGAGGTGCCTTCCAGGTCTGGTCTGTTCTAGGGCCCAGGACAGACATCACCCTTTCATGAGGCTGCAGGAGGTGCCAGGTCTGTTTTGGCCAATAAAAGTTTGCCTACTTAGTTTGCCTACTGCTCCACACTACAGGCTGGCTCATCTTTACATGATTTGCATACCAGAAAGTTTTTAAGAGGCTTTACAGATAAATTTAGCTGGCTATTAACAGACTTTGTAAGTCCACAATGTCTGGGCAAAGCAATTGGTGATCCCACACTGCAGTGAATTCCACAGCTCTCCAAATAAGCATAAGAACATCAGTGTTGGGATCCAAATACTATGTTGTTGCAACCACATTCTAATATAGAGTAGTTAAAGCAGACCACAGGAGCTGTCTTGAGCTCAGGTACTTGGGAGATCCCAGAGAGAATAAGGTTAAATACTCGG
This sequence comes from Oxyruncus cristatus, assembly GCA_013399855.1. Lineage (NCBI taxonomy): Eukaryota > Metazoa > Chordata > Aves > Passeriformes > Cotingidae > Oxyruncus > Oxyruncus cristatus. The sequence goes on along the minus strand of VXAY01004719.1, from coordinate 934,054 downwards.
TCAAGTATTATTACATTCCAAAATTTGGGGCAACATTTAAACTGATAGTTCTTGCATAAAAAAATAAGGGTATTCGATTAAGTGAAAGAAGATGGGACGTGACCACGCAAGGTAGTTACACAGTTAAACCCCACCAGAGGGATCCAAACTACAAGTGCATTTCAGAGCACATTGTCTTTCATCTAAGAGTTTAAAACCATTCCCAATTACACACATCTCGCCAGGGCAATTCCTTCTGCATTTCTCAGCCATTAAGTCACCATGAATCATTGCTGTGACACTATATCCCCGGTTAGTACAAGTTAATAGCATTCAAGGGAAGTTTCAGGCACTGCGCATAATATGAAGCGCCAAACAGGTTGTATTTACACAGACTTCTAAGTTTTTAAACTGGCAGCTACTGTTTAACTTGTTCTCTCTTATGCCTGTAAAAGTGCTGCTGTGAAGGAGCTCATGAGGTAGTTAAGGCACATTCACCCAATTCAGGGCAGTACTTACACATTTCTCGATTTCTAAGCCGTCCTTAAAGAAAATCATATATGGGGTTACACCATCCTCACGGAAGTCCAGGAGAGCCACCATACCATCTGGATTCATGTTCTCTCCTACAAAGAACTTCAGAGCAATGTGTTACTGAGACATTTGATCAGCCACTACCAGGAGAAAAGGCACTTTTATACAGTAACAATACAAAGTCACCAAGTTCAGTTTAGAAGTCTCCCTGACCAGCTGCAGGGATTTTGCTCTCCACAGCTTGTCCATTTTAGTACCACTGGAGGGAAAGGATGCCATACAAAGGAACAGGCTTGAGAGGTGGGCCCATAGGAACCTCATGAAGTTCAACAATGCCAAGCGCAAGGTCCTACACCTGGGTCAGGGCAATCCCGAGCCCAAATACCGGCTGGGCAGAGAATGGATTGACAGAAGCCCTGCGGAGAAAGACCTGGGGTACTGTCGACAGAAAGCTCAACATGATCCCGCAGTATGCACTCACAGCCCAGGAATCCAACTGTATCCTAGGCTGCACCAAAAGGAGCATGGCCAGCAGGCTGAGGGAAGTGATTCTGCCCCTTTGCTCTGCTCTGGTGAGACTCCACCTGAGTGCTGCATCCAGCTCTGGAGCTGGGACCCCAAGGTAAGAAGGATGTGGACTCATTGGAGCAAGTCCAGGACAGCCACAAAGATGATCAGAGGGCTAGAGCACCACTCCTGTGAAGACAGGCTAACAGAGCTGGGGTTGTTCGGCCTGGAGAAGAGAAGGCTCCAGGCATACCTTAGAGCAGCCTCCAAGTACCTAAAGAGGGCTACAGAAAGTCTGAAGAGGGACTTTTTACAAAGGCATATTGCAATAGGACAAGGGGGAATGGTTTAAGACTGAAAGAGGGCAGATTTAGATTATATATTAGGAAGAAATTCTTAACTATAAGGGTGGGAGGCACAGGCCCAGGTTGTCCAGAGAAGCTGTGGATGCCCCATCCCTGGAAATGTTCAAGGGCAGGTTGGATGAGCTACGGACAACCTAGTCTAGGGAAAGGTGTCCCTGCTCATGGCAGGGGGGTTGGAATTAGAAGACCCTTTCCAACCCAAACCATTCTGTGATTCTGTAATTTTACCACACTGGTATGAACAGTGTAAGACACAGCAAAAGCCAAAGTGATCCACGTTTCAAGTCTTTTAGCTCCACAGTCCCTAAGCCACAGTAACAACAAACATAGCTAACTACAAGCACTATGAGCAGAAATGAGATCCCCAAACACCTCACAACCTTTTGCTGTTTCTCCTCCCTAAGTCTCAGAGAATCCTTAGAACAGGAGCACTCAAAATCCTCAGCAAGCCAGTTCAGCAGGTGTATCAGCGTGTAACACTGCAATACTACTGCAACGAGACGCAAGTTACCTGGTAGTTTTTGAAGTTGGCAAGGATGTGTTTGATTTGTTCTGCAGCCCCTGTCATGAAAGGCTTTACTCTCTCTGGCTTGTGTTCCTCAAGTCTGGCTTTGATTCTGGAAGGGAGGAAAAAAAAAACAAAACATCAAAACTCTGAAAACATGTTCTAGTTTAACTTCACTGTGTGACATCACATCATAGCAGAAACAGTTACTAACTGTCACTTTAATTTTGCTTTCCCCCACTCCCTTTCAAAGCCCCCAAATTTTAATTTAATTTTGCTAGTGTAATAGCAGAACAGTGCCTGCCACTCATATCAAGGTCACTTTACTTTTAGGCTAGTGGTAGACAAAAATCAGCAAGTCATTTCCACAGCACCAAGAGTACTTTCTGTCAGTGTCACAAAGCATTTTCACCTTTAACAGTAATCCACTGAACAGAGATCAACAGAAAGTACATCTTGAATTAGCAGAAAGTCCCATTCACACACATTTTTTTAGATATTTGCCAACTTAGAAAAGCTTCAGAAAGCTTTTCTTTACCACCTGACTCCCATCCACAGGAAGGTTTGGCATAAAGAAATACAGAAGAAAACAGCAAGGTTACAAACTAAATCTAAAGCATGCGATCAGGTCCTCTACCTAAGCCAAGATAAACATAGATATTCCAGCATCAATCTTTGGAGCTCCAGTTCTGCCAAGTATTCAGACATTACTGAAGTTCACAGCCAGTTTCACACCTGTATCAGAACTAACACCTACTAGGAATAAGTCCAACGCTGTTTTTAAAATCTCAACCGTGCAAAAACTCTGCAATCCCATTCAAAGGAAAAGCCTACCAACACTTACGCTTTCATGTAATCCTTGATGTACTTCTTGTAGGATTCTTTTGTGAAGCTGGTCTCCTGAAGGTGGTGGTTAATTACTATATCAACACCAGTTATGACCGTGGCTTCTGTTCCATCTCCCTCTGGACCTTCAGCAGAGGCATTGCCACCAATTAGAGAGTCATCAATTTGACCCTCTGTCCTGGTGACCATCTGGATTTAGAGACATCAAAAAACTTAACGGCTCTGCAAAAAACCTTAATGCTACCACTCTTACACATTACGATTTGAGAGCAGGACATGACTCCAGAGCCACAGATCAGTGCAAGGTACATGACTGCAGCCTGAGCACTAATTTCCCAAGTGACAGGAGAAGGGGGAACAGGTTCAAACTGAAAGACAGGTTTAGACACTAGGAAGAAATTCTTTAATGTGAGGGTGGTAAGGCACTGACACAGGTTGCCCACAGAAGCTGTGAATGCCACATCTCCAGAAGTGTTCAAGGCCAGGTTGGATGGGGCTTTCAGCAACCTGGCCTAGCAAAAGGTGTCCCTGCCCACGGCAGGAGGGTGGATCTAGATGGTCTTTAAGGTCCTTTCCAACCCAACCCATTCTATGATTCTGTGACTGCCACGCCGGGTGCCTCTCCTGATGCCTGACCCAGGCTCCATTACACTCCAGCCTGGCTGACCCGGGCTCTCCTAGGCACCACCCGGGGTAGCAGCCGGCCCTGCCCTGGCACAGGCACCGGGCCATGGTGGGTGCCCCCTCCCTCCTCCTTCGGGCCCCTCGCAGGGACGCCACCCCCGCTCCCTCCCGGCCCTGAGTCACCGCAGCATCCCTGCCCCGCTCCCTCCCTTCCTCGGGGCGGGCGGGCACTCACCTTCCCCTCCACTTCCAGGCACAGGCCGTCCGCCACCTCCCGGATCTTGTAGATGTCCGAGAACATCTCGTCCTCTGCGGGGACACGCACACACACACGCACACACAGGCGCACGCACACACACACGCACACGCACGCACACACGCACACACACAC
>VXAY01004719.1:911191-928918 GCA_013399855.1 Oxyruncus cristatus | reverse complement strand
GAACTCGCCACTGGCTGCTGCAAGAGAGGAGCCCCGAAGAGGAGATACAAGGACTCCCTGAAACAACATCTCAGCCTTGGCCGTATCGACCACCATCATTGGTCTACTCTGGCCTCCAATCGGGAGACATGGAGACGCACCATCTATAATGCTGCTGCCTCTTTTGAGATCACACACAGAGTCATTTCTGAGGGGAAAAGACAACGCAGAAAGAACTGACTCTTGCCAGTACCACCAAAGGAGACTTTCCGCTGTGCCCTTTGCAACCGGAGTTGTCTATCTCGCATTGGCCTTCTTAGCCATCAACGTGCTTGTAGCAAGCGTGGGTAGAGTCCTTCCCTAATCTTCGTTTGCGAAGCCTCGCCATGATGATGATTGTGATGCCCAAAACTGCACACAATATTCAAGGTCAGACTGCCCCAGAGCGGAGTGGGACAATCCCCTCCCTTGACAGGCTGGCGACGCTTTGCCTGATGCCCCCCAGGACATAGTTGGCCCTCCTGGCTGCCAGGGCACTGCTGACTCAAATTCAACTTGCCAAATAGGAAGGAGGGTTTCATCCTTCCCAAGTCAGAAGGGGTCAGGGCTGGCAGGGACCTCCAGAGAGCAGCCAGTCCTGCCCTGCGCCAGAGCAGGGCTGGCGCCACTCCCTCATTGCCTGTCCTTGCATTTCATGGGTTTTAACAACAATTTTCCTCTTTCTTCTAATCTTTTAACCACTCAATAACACTTTTCTTTTTGTCTAGCTTCTTGTGATGTTTCTGGGATGTCTCATCCCTGGCCCATTTCTCATTACACAGTCACTGTGCTGGGCCGATCACATTTACATTTTCTTTTTGCCAGTTGGTGCAAGTTGGAAACAGCTTTTGGGCACATCTATGCATCACTTCTTTTTCCTCCATTTTTTTTCCCAGGGAGAGAATTATTCTCTTTTCCTTCTATGGTATTATAAAACATCTTTGCACCCCCATATTCCAAACCAGCTTCCCATTTAACATAGTCATGATCATAAATGCTGTAAGGTAAAACATATGGAGATATTCTTGACAAGAATGCCAAGGCAGTGGAAGGATTAAAAAAAAGGTTTATTTCAGATGCAAAGACCACTTCTTAAAGATGCTGCACACACCGGGCCCTTAGGGAAAAAAGCAATGCCCCGCCCTCTCCAAGGCTTTTTGTATCTTCCCTCTCTCCTCCCCCACCCTCTCTGGCCCAAGGAGGCCTTGTACATGTCTGCGAACATGTTATCTCTCTGCAGGGGAGAGAGAGAGATTGCTCCCAGCTTATCCCTGCAACTTTCTCTGAAATGCAGAAGGAAGGAAAAAAAAAATGAACGTGTTTGAGAAGGCATTTTACAGTCTTCCTAAGCAAAATCGAGTTCTAGCTTTCCATCACAAATTCTTCTGAAATTGTACCTATCCCTACAAATACACACATCGCCTTTCCAAGGAGAAGCACTCCCGGTCTTTCTCAGACACCCTGGGGAAGCACTGCTGCCCGTGTCCCACCACAACCCAGGTGTCACCTCCATGGGCAGCCTGGCAGGTGTGTGTGTGTGTGTGTGTGTGTGTGTGTGCACGTCTGCTGTCCTGGCTACCTCCAGCTGCTGCCTCCTTATTGTGATCTCCATCATCTGGACAGACTGCCACAGTGTGAGCCCTGCTCACACACTGCTGAGGGGCTCCGGAGCCCTTACAAGGGCCGTGACACTGGGACATGGACATTCATTAACTGTACTGGCAGCAGCTGCACCTTCTCCAAACAGGTGATGCTTTTCAAATGGGCAAATAATTAAGAAGCTGTTCGACTCTTTCTGGTATTACCCCCTCAGGTAAATCAAGTTGGGTATGTTCAGAGACACAGCTTCTGCACTGGTGAAAGGAGTGGTTAATTTTTGGGGCAGCTGTATTTTTCCAAGGATAGGTGAGACTTAGCCCAGCAGTCAGGGTCGAGATGAAAGATGGAAAGACAGTAATTCCTAGACCTCTTTTCCCCCCTTTGGACATACTTTTCTGCAGCAGCCTGTCACAGTTGAAATAAATCCAGACCTCACTTGAACCCTGATTCTTAGGGGACATTGCTAAAATACCTTCAAAAGACATCATGGGACCTAAAATGCTTAGTGCTGCTAATGATGCTGTACTTGACAGAGACACCAGGGCACAGGATACAATTCCCTGTCCCTCACCATCCTCAGGCAGTAAATTACTCATTGCTTTCTTTGTGTGTGCCAGAGGAGCTCCTGTTTTATCTCCTCCCCTGCTCTTCCTTCCTTTGCTCCAGATATCAGTGTCCTTTTTTTTGCAGATGGTCTACCTGCTTACATAATCTAATGAAATGTGTAAGTTGTTCTCTTTTTCACCTTCAAGAATACTGCTGCTATATCAGGCCTGAAGAAGGGGCTTCTGCCCAAAAGCTTATCTGTCTTTTTTCTGTCAGTGACATCTGGCCTGATAAAAGATAGCCCCTCTTTTTACAAACCACAGTAGAAAAAGAGCAACTTACATCTTTAGCAGTGGGTTGAGTGACAGGGGAACATTTGGCTCCTTCTACGTAGTGTAATGTGCAGCTAAAAACATCCAGTTAGTAGGTGTGCTTCAATTTGGTTTATTTTGAAGAGACTGTTCTAGAAAAATGAATAGTTCTACAGTAGTGTGGAAACCTCTTACAAATTCATCGTTTCACTCCTTTTACTGGAGTCAGGGCCAAAACCCTTTAGTACAATGTGAAGGTAGATGGACCTTCAGGTTGTTTTGCCTGTAGGTCTATATTAAGAGTTGCAATTGTGAAATGTGAGATACTATTTAAAAATGCATCTGTTAAATAGGTCAAGACTCCTGTGTGAACACCAGTTTGCTGTGGAGTTAAGCTAAATCAATAAGCTTTGAGTGACATTAGGAGTGTTGAAAAAGTTTTGCATCCTTTTTACTTGAGTTGCTTCTAAAACTGATTTAAACTCATACAACTGAATAAATCCCAGGACTAAGCAATATTTTAGTTGGCTTTCTGTACAGGCAGCCTCTTCAAGCACTTCTTGCATCTACCTAGAGTTAATACATTCCAGAGTGATAGGTTAAAATGGTGGTACCTCCCTCCCTGTACCTTTTTAGGTGCTGACTGACATCCAAAATGATGTGACATGTTTTCCTGACAGTGCACCTCATCTTTGGGGAGGTGTAAATCCCCAAGGACTGATGGAAATCCTGTGCTTTTATAGATGAGTCTTTTAATAGTGTTTGAGGAGGATTTTTTAGGCAGATGTGTGCAGAGTCTCACAAGAGGCCTTTCTCGTGGAAGCCACACCTCAGCTAGTTGTGAATTATTGCAGTGTTACTTTCATCAAGTATTAGCATCTGGATATGACTGTGCTCAACTAACTGTGTCTTGGATTAAAAGGCCAGATGACAGCTGACACTATGCCATTCTTTCCCTAAGTACGTTTTCAGCCCACTGAAAATGGCGACACCCATCGAGCTGTAAGAAAAGGGAGGAGATCCTGCCTGCAGCTAAGTCTCCTGCAAAATGCCACCAGTGGAAATAAATGAGAAGTGAGGCTGGAGGAAGAGGGGTGACGCTGGACTATGACATAAGGGATGGCACCAGTGTGTTCTTCTAACCCTTGTAAAAGGCTGTGAAAGTCACCTAGTAGTGGTGATATTTTACATCATTTGCTGGGTGCAGGGGAGGGGGTCCTAAGAGTATAAACATATATCCTGGTAGAGAGAAAATGGAAAATTGAAGACTAAATGACTGAGCAAGCCCTGGCACTGCAGAGAGGCTGTCAGGGCAGTCTGTGCCCAGTGTCCCCTTCCCCAGTGCAGCTCCGGGCATTAGGAGAGAGGATGCATGATATGCCTACGATCAGCTTGTGTCTTCACAAACCTGGCTGGAATTTAGGACTGAAATAGCAGCTGTAACTTTGTATCCCCTGGTTCCATCCACACAGGTGAAAACTGTTGCTTTAACTGGTTTTGATCAAGTTCTTTCCCCAGTGCCTTTCAGGGCAATAAAGATTGATCACTAGGTGTTAAACCTTCTTATTAATTGGGAATTGAACTCCAAAAACGATGCCATCAGTCTGATACTTTCAGGTGAGTTTAGGTTATGCAATATAGCCAGCCCTTCAGTTCTTGGCAATCCTTGGACTGTTTTGCATCTTGACCCAAAATTCATACTTTAGATCTACTCTGGCAGTGTACAAAGCCAGAAGCCCAGATGCCAAGATTAGTATTTGAAAGAGTTGAGCTTTGATCAGCAATGTAGCTTATCTGGTGTGATCTATTCACAAATAACAGACTATGTTAGGCTGGACTAGATTGATGAAGATGCCCCAAACAAAGGAAATAAGAAAGGTCTTTGGTTCAGCAACAACCCTTCTTGCACTCAGAATGAATTCAGGTGTTCTTACAATTCCTCCTGTTGCAGCTGAGTCCCTGAAAATCTTTGGCATCTTCCTTGGCTGTACACCCACAGCTCTGTTTCGCTTGATGGCTGCTGCACTTCTTCGAACGGACACAGAGGTCACTGTGCAGCCACAAACCCCTTTTATCTGTGTCATTACATGCACCAGGTCAGCTCACCTAAACCCTGCCCTGGGGGTGTGTGAGGATGTCAGCTGGCACTGCAACTACCGCATTTTCAGGAAAAGCAGGACTGCAATTGCCAAGATAATACTTTGAAGCAAGGTGTTGCTCACCTACAATTTTAGACTTAGTAACCTTATAAACATCCACCTGAGTCAAAGAGCGGTGGAGAAAGGCCTGCACCTGCTCCTTGGGGCTGCTACCAATCAGTGTCTCACTAATGTGCTGATTGATAGAATAGTGGATGTATTCATTAAAGTTGCAGATAACATTAGGTTGGGGAGGACCCCAAGTGTATTGGAGATTAAGATTAGAATTAAAATTGATCTTGACATGCTGGGCAAAAGGCCTGAATTGTTAGAAGGTACTTAGACATGGCCAACAGGTCAATGAGCAGTCAAACAGATTTACTAAAGGAAAATCTATCAATGCTTTTTAAATACCTGGATGCAATACAACATTCCAGCAAGCTCTGAGCCATACAATATGAGGAACTGAGAGAGTGCATGGGGGAAGTGCTGCCTTGTCCTGCTGTAGGCTTCTGCCACTGGCAAGTGCCAGGGGATACTGAGATGATGATGATGTGCTCCATACGGGTGCCCTGATGTCATGCTCTGGAGTGCAGAGCAGAAATGATCAGCTACAGTCAGGACAGAGAACTGGGCCACAGTTCTGCAGAAAAGATCTGGGATTCTGGTGGATCCAAAGCTGAACCAGAATCATGGAAGCATAGAAACATTTAAGCTGAAAAGGGCCACTAAGATCATTGAGTCCAACTGTATACCCACTACTGCCAAGTCCACCACTAAAGCATGTCCCTGAATGCCACATCTACATGTCTTTTTAAATACTTCCAGGGATGGTGACTCAAACACTTCTCTGGGCAGCCTATTCTGATGCTTGACTACCCTTTTGGTGAAAAAAAATTTCCTAATGTCCCTTTTACCCGTTTTGAGAAAAGCCCACACCATATTGGAGTATAAAGTGATGATGTCGTGTAAGAAACCTCTTCTGTTGTGTAGAGGTGAGAGGCTGAGCTCTGTTTGGTGGTGCTTGTATCTCCTAGAGCACTGACTCAAGCTTTAACAACACATTTTTTGAAAGGTATGGACTGACCAACAAGGGCTCAGAAGAGCAGAGGCAGTGAGTAGATGGAATATGAATTAGGGTTTTTTGCTGTGAGTTTCAGATTAGGCTTTGTAAATGCTTTCCAGTCCAGCCAACAGAGAAGCAAGGAGTAGGCTGTCTAACTACTTCTAGAGTTGGACTCGATGATCCTTGTGGCTCCCTTCCAACTCAGCATATTCTATGACTCTCTGTCCCTGCAGGTTTTTGAGAATAGTCTAGAAACGTGCTCATGTGAGATCAGAAAGCATGTTAAATCCATCATTAATAACACACATAACAGTTGGTTCTGCCCCACAATAGAGGGACAGGCTGCCTCTAGTTCCTTTCTAGCCCTATTCATCACCCAGTGATTTTTAGGTGAACTATGTGCTGTTAGGTACACCTGTTCAGACTGGTTACACAATTGGGATAAAAATAATATCCTCATATCCCTATTCAGAATGAACAAGAGGGTTTGGAAAAGGGACGTTATGAGAGAGGAATGTGTTAGTTGTCCTGCATGGAAAGATGGGTCTGCTTAGAAATCACATGTGCTCAGATGCATTCAGGTTCTACAGTGTCCAGAGCTTTAATCCTAGTGAGTCCCTACTGTAGTCCTATCTAAATTCCATGTGGTACAGTCCTTTGACTCAGATTAGAGGTATGCTACAGAAGGGGCTCCCTCCATGCCAAACCTAAGGGAACGGTGAGCAGGGATTTAACTAGTTGTGCTGGCTGGGATTTTGCTTAATCTGTGAGCAGTAAGCCTGGCTCTCTCTCTGCAGAGAGATCTGCTCTTACACCAGAGTGGAAAATTTATACATTCATCCACAGAAAAAAAAAAACCAAAACAGTGCATGCCTGCCCAGTTCAATTGTTCTGCAAAGAATGGGAGTGGAATTTATCCTATTTAACCTCCACAGCAGAGATAGCTCCCCACTAGATCCCTTTGTTAAGTGAGCTCAAGCTGACTTCCCATGGAGCAGCTGGGCCTGCTACATAAGGGAAGGGGAGCTGGGAGTGTGGGTGGTGGTGAGGCAGGCAGGGCGCACCCCATGGTGCCCCAGCCAGGCCAGCAGTGTGGGACCAGGATCTGAAGTAAAGCCAGGGCTGGGATGAGCAAGGCACAGGGTCAGACACAGCCTGGCTGCAGCACAGCACAGGCAGGAGTGAGGGACAGGCCTGAGCACAAACATAGCAGCTGAGCCATGGGAGAAGAGGGTCCCAGCGAGGCAGCTCACGGCTCCATCCCACATCACGGCCTGTTTTACTGCAACATGAGCCAAGATTACAACTTCTATCTGCAGGCACCACTCCAAGGTTAACCATCTTTTTTTTTTCTAAGGCCAATGCCTCTGCCTTGTTTTCCACCCTGAAGATGTTGAGTTGAACCGTATCCTCAGTTAACTTTGTGATCCCCATTGAGAAGACTCAAAAAAGACTTCGTGCCGCTAGGTCTCTGTGTTTCCACGCCAGATGCAAGACTTTCTGTGTGAGTGCCTGTGACACATGGAGACACCCCACTAGATGGCGGGACAGGAGCCGGTGGATGGCAAACGGGGCTCTGCTCACCTTGGTAGGAGGCCAGAGCTTTTTCCACTGCTGAGGGTGTCGTTCCCATGTCACCTGAAATGCCCCAGGACCAGTGCAAGTAGAATTCGATCTTGAGCCTGTAACTGATCCAGTCCCTCTGGGCTCCTGGCCAGCTGGGTGCTGCACACAGATACCATTCTCTCCAGATAATTAGCGTCCACATGTGATGAGCTGGAGTCTCTTGAGTTTTTAACCATTGAAGGGGCTAATCCTGCCATGCTAAACTCAGTTGCCATTTTTCAAAATGTCATTTGCCTCAGAAATGTTTTAAAGCCTGAAATTGAGTTCTGCCATTTTGATCCATCACTGTGTGCTTTTTAGGTCATTGTTATATGGTGTGAGCTCTCGGTCTTGTCAACAGAGAAATAATCATCGGAGCACATAGAATGTTAATGATGTTATCCCTAAAATTGTGACACTACCAGCAGGTCATAAACAAGGAACAGAGTGACATTTATAAAGCGAACTTTGCTGCAGATGCTCCAGGAGAATGGCAGGATTTCATACCCATTATAAAGAAATGGGTAGATGAACCTTTTGGTGCCTCAGTTGTGCAAAGCATCGCTCTAAAACACTGTAGGGGAAAGCAGGCAACAGGACTAAAAGATTGCATTTTGGAAAATGGCTTCTTAAACAGAAATCCAGTGACTTGAGGTCATAACACTTGTCAGCTTCGAATACAAAACTGCTGTCATTTTCAAAGATCCCAAGACAAATTTGTTATCTGTTATTTTCTGATAAAGATTTTGTGTTTACTATATTCCTCCCTTCTGTAAAATCAAAAAGGGACCTGAGCAACAAAGGATAGGATTAGGAGTTGTCTCCCATTTTCTGAGTGATTTTGAATTGCTCTGGTTTCTATTGTTTTAGGAAGGTAAGGCAGTGCTGTAAGAGCCCTTATGGATGGAAGGATGGTAGAAGAAGCTGTGTGCAAATTGTCCCAAAAAACATGCTTTGAGGAAAGAGGGGCCAATCTGTTTGTCTGTCTGTGAAATGGCTGATAATCTGAAGCACTTCAAGATAAGGGTAGGAAAGGACCTTGAGAGTTCAATAAGTCAGGCTTCTTTCATCAGAGGGTTAGTTAGACATGCACTTCTCTGGGGAGATGTTTACCTACCTTGTTTTTCAGATTTCCTGATATTCGAGATTTCCATCCTCCTCTGCAGAACAAACATTTACTGAAAAGGGCCCTGGGCCCTCCTGTTAGCTCAGCTGGTTGGAGCCTGGTGCTAATAACACCGAGGTCATGGATTTGATCCCTGTATGGGCCATTTACTTAAGAGTTGGACTCAATGATCCTTGTGGGTCCCGTCCAACTCAGAATATTCTGTGATTTTCTGCGATTTTCTTGTGAGTGTTGTAAATACAGGATGGATCATAACCTGCGTTAATGTGGATTTAGAGGTCTGTTTGATGCTCAGATCCTTATGAAGCTCATTGTGCCTCATTCTACATGAACACTTGGCTACACGGTTTCCTTATTTATTTAAAAAAACCCAGCTACATTATTTGTCACTACTTTCACACAGGATGAACCAGTGTGTTGCTCAGTGTTTGGTTCTTCCACTGGGCCAGTGGAAACATGGAAGTCTATCTGCGTAGCTGTGATACTGTAGGGAGAGAGGAAAAATGGAAGAACCAACACATCTCTTGCATTTCTAAAGGAGCTTTTACATATAAAAAGTCATTTAGCTAATGAATACAATCCAGAGCAGAGTTGCCTGAAGTGATAATAGATACTTCTGTGAAAACATAAGAGCTGTTCTCAGGGCTGCTCAGAAGACTGAAGTGTTAATGAAATTTTAAGAAAGAAATAGAAAATAAAACCAAAAACATCCCTGCCATATATATGTCTGTATACACACACACACACATACAGAGTAAACATATATATCTATATTATTTTTTTTTGCATATAACTCCTGTATGCTCAAATGTCAAATGCCATGTGCAGGTCTGGCCTCTCTGTGCACAATGGTATTATAAAGGTAGGACTGGTACCAAGAAGAGAGGCAAGGAGCAAAATATTAATCTGGAATAGGACAAATCAACTTTAAAAAGAGATACTTAGGGTGGTAGGTGTGATGGCAGTCTTTGAAATCAATAGCAGCACTGAGAAAGTTAAAAGAGATCAATTATTCCCTGCCTCTCAGCATACAGAAACTATGGGAACATCAATAAAATGATGAGGTGACAGGTTCAGAAGAGTAAAAAAAAAGGCTGCTTTTAACACCCTGTATATAGTTATACTGTGGAGCTTATTGCTTGAGGATGCTGTGGATGCCAAAAGTTTCAATTATTGCAAAAGCAATTAGGAAAAAATGCAGAAATGGATATTAAGTACTCCTGGCTCAGGAAGAAACCCTTCAGCCAAGGACTGCTGCAGGTCAGGATATTGAGCACTGAAATGTTACCTTCCTCTGCATGGATTTGTAGGTTTTCCAGGGAGGGTTTTGGAAATGATCTCCGGTGTCCTTGAATCCCCTTTATTAACTTGTCAATCATGTGCAGCCTTCAGGGAAGGACATTTCTGGAAAGGATGAGGGAGCAAGGAAATCATAAGGAGTCCAGGGAATCATCTCTGGCAGTTTCTCTGGCCTGAAATTACCTTTGGCGAACTGTGGGGCCGTGCTGAGGTGAGTTAGGACCACTGCCCATTCTGCCTCATCAGCGTCCAGCTAAGCCAAGTACATTAGCTGCTGCCCTGAGGACTTCTCCTGGTCTAATTTTGCTGTCTAACATTTCTGACCTGGTTTTAACATTTGAAAGAGCAAGTAAAACCCTTCTCACATGTGTCAGGTCCTCTAGCTGCCATCAGCTTCCTGATGACTGTGCTCAAATGCCCAGCCAAGGAGGTGTTGGATATCCCTGAGTAAGCAAAGGATTACAGAGGTGCTGTGAGGACAGGCTACTTTGTCTCAGCTGTGCCAAGAAATCACGTCCACGCTCTGCAGTCTTTTGGGCAGCCACAGGCCCCCTCCTTGTGTCTTTATTGTTGAATTGTTCTGCAGTATGGTCTAGTCCTGTGTTCCTTCAGCTGTGGCTCCTTGGGCATTAAATCACACCAAATTTCCATCTGGGATATCCTGCCACATGTGTGGACACCTCAACCCACAAACAATTACATGCGTACAAGCACACAAAGTGCATCAGGAGGTAGAAAAGACATATATGCACATCCAAAGTTAAGCATACATACTTTTCTTTTGAAAATAAAACCCTCTCTGGCCATGATGCACACAGTGCCTGTTAGGTTTGGTTCTGTTGTTTCTCCTAAATGGTCATGCTGTCCTTCAATTTTGAGAAGCTCAACAGTGTGGGTGGAAGCACAGTATGCACCTGTGAGGTGAGAGAAATTCTGTGTGTCAAAACTGGTGTTTACAGCCACTCTTCTCTGTAATGGCAGTCCGTATGTAACCCTCCAGTCTCATATTCTCCATGCATGAGATGAGGCTAGTAATGTTTATCCACCCACTGAGAGGCTTGATAGAACAAATCATTACTACTCTCTGGGGATACGGAAACAGGAAGAAATCCCACTGAAATAATTAATACATACAGGAGCAAGTGAACACAGGGTAAAGAGGGAGGTGCGGGGGTGTATGCTCTTATAGCACAAAGAAAATGATTCTCAACTGAGAACAGCATGAATATGGAAGCCATGCAACAGATGCACTATGCTGAACAGCAAATATATGTAAATTATTCTGCTTGTCTTTTTAGTGCATTTCATCACTATTCACGAATGGGTTTGTGCTGAACATCCAAGAGAGAAGCTGAGAAGCTGCTTTTGGGTACAGTGGGTGTTGCAGACACACAGTGAGAGCATGCGGGGTATGGTGTGCTGGTGCTGCCCAGAGCTGTGGTTGGCCCCTAAATAGGAGGATAGAAATTGGCTTCTGCTTTCAAACTTACCTCTGAGACAAGGCAAAGGGTTGAGCTCCACCCAGGCACTTAAGAGCAATGACATGGAAGTGGGAACAGTTTTTCTTTCTTTCCATTAATCTAAGTTTATTATCTGCTTTGGATTTCTGCTGGTGTCCAGTGCTATTTAAAGACTCGGCTTTTATCCAAGGCCCGCACTCACATGCTTCATGTAAGAAACACAGACAGAAAAACGGCAATTTCTCCATTAGTTCACTGAACAGTTCTGCTGCTGCTGAACACAAAAGGCACCATTTCAGTTTCTGCATGCAGATCTGACTTAGAAGCAAGCTGCTTCCCTGAGGGTCAGCTTTGCCAGAGCAACAACCTGACCACTTGTATGTCTGAACTGCCTGCAGTTTGACCTAGGCAGACAGAGGCTCAGGGCAGTGATTTATGCTTACAATTCTTCTTTTTTTTAAAAAGGATTTCACATGAAAAGTGCAAACACAAAGGCTGGGCCTTCTGATTGTTGAATTTTAACTAAGGGCCAGGAAAATTCTTTTTCGTAATATCCTCGATTTCTGGTTGTATTCTCCATTCCCGAAAACAACCATGAGGTTTGGAAGACATATTGACCAAATGTGTTTGTTCATTCATAGCTTCTCTTCTGATGTAATGTGGTTTCAGAATCACAGAATATTCCCACAAGGATTCTAACGAATAGTTATGTTATTTCCATAGGTAGGGAAACAAAACTGTGGAGATCATGGATATTCAAGATGGATAGTGAGAACCTGAGATCTTGCCATGATAATGGTATTTCAGTGGTGCTGATGCAGCAGTTGGGTCTTTGAAGAGCTAAAAAGTTTGTTTTCACAGTGCAGCATTTGGCACAGGTTACAAAATGTTAACCATGACAGAGAAGCATGAAAAAGGGCTGGGTTTTGGACTGACAGTCAGCAGGTCCCTTGTCCCAGCCCTGCTGGAGCCACGCCGCTTTCTAGGGTGTTCAGGGCTAAACCTGTAGATCTGCATTTAGGAATCAAAGTAATTTTCTGATTCTCATCGGAAGTAGAAGCTTCCTGTGATTCTTAGGTCTTGTTCTTGGCATTCAGTTTGGGTTTCCATCTTTTGGTTTTAGTCCCTTTATTTGTGACATGTACCTCTGGGCAGTAATAGACCACACAGAAATACCCTGAAGAGTCGGAATACCCTAACAGCTCGGAAGTGCAGTCTATGGGATGAGAACCTTTTAAAGCCTCAAGAATGAAGGCTATTACAAAGCATTGCACCCTGCTGCTCAAGCCCAGCTGCAGATATGTGAACAGCAGCAGGCACTGCTACAGCCTTTTTTCATTTTCAGTGCAATTTCAGTTATATTCAGAATTTTGAAGTACTTTATTTGCCCTTTTATATCATAAATATGAAAGACCTACTAGCTTAAAAACTGTAACTAGAAATAGCTGTGAATTTACTGGGAGGCACAAAGAGGAGAAAGACAGACTTGTGTTATCCCCACAATATTTCAACAATATGTAATCATCCTTATCTCTGTCTCCAAGAATAAAAATTATATAAATATGCATACAATCTTAGCTACTGTTAACTAATAAATAATTTTTATCTGAAAAATATGAGAGCTACAGACTGTGTAAACTGCACACCTGGACTTGCATATTTAACTCATGGAGAAAGTACTTTAGTCTTTTAATGCAAATGTCCAGTAGACATCTGAGAGCTGAAGACTGTTGAATACATGTGTTCAGGTTTTGTCTGCTGTGTGATGCAGGAGTAATATTAAGATGACTGTAGTTGTTGTTTTTATTTTTAATCCATAGTTTGCAAGACAAGAGCTGTGGTTTCAACGCAATGTTTTATTTTTCATGCTCTGGCAAGTGACACCATGACTTTATTTTTACTTAGTTCAAACACAAATTCTTGCGTTTGTCTTACTATACCCTATGTTAATGGTGTATAGTAAGAGGAAATGAAACCAAGCAATGACGATTTGCAAAACTTTAGGAAAATTCTTTTATGATTTTCCGTTTACTTTTCAGAGCTTGCTCTACAAGGAAGTGCATTTGAGCATTTTTAAACCAAGAAAAAGAATAGTCTGAATTATTACCGTGTACGAACAGAGTTGGCATAATATTTCAGTTGATGCATCATCATTACCACTGTTATGATTAATTAACATGTTGAATGTCTTGAATGTATTAAGGCATGGTAAGTTTGTATTCTGTAGACAAGGTTTATGTTAACAAATGTTTGTGATTAATTTACAGTAGATATAAAATACAGTACTATATTACCAAAAATGATGGGAAATTTGCTACAGGACCTTATGCATTCTGTACAAATACATAAACAGCTTTAGTTTGCACTACTCTTCCTAGTATTCTTGTGAGCACACATTTATTTTACAAGTGCTATATTTTCTCTCTTCTTATTGCTTGCAGTAACTCAGACATGAATCCATTAATGCAACTACAGAAGCACAAGGCAGAAAGCAGAAGACTTATTTTTTAATATGTGGGTGCAGACTCACCCCACAGTAAGGTCACACTGCCTGCACTGGTTCCTGTCTGTGGTCAGGAGAAGTCTATTGGAGCTGTTTTTGGAACCTGGCATGAACTTGCTCTGTTATATGCCACCTGGGGGAAAGTTCAGACATTCAAATCTGGACTCAAAATAGAGGCAGCAAGAACTAAGACGCATTTCTGACAGAGGAGATTTATTACAATTTTTAACCTGTCCCACAGACCTCCTGACTGCCCTTTTGGCTGTACTTTTTAAAGTTCACGTTTGAAAGTGCTTCTTCAAGTATGAAGTAAGATTGGGAGTGGGGTGGAGAGTATCTATGTCTGAGTATGTGGCATTCCATGACAGAAAACATTTCAGTCTACACTTCAGAAGATTTTAAAATTGACACATACTGGAGCCAAGGTGGACCAGTGCATTAGTACAAATAAAACCAGCCAATCTGAGTCATCAAAAATTCAGAGTGACTACTGTTGTGCCTTGCCGCCACTGACTCCTCATTGCGACAGCCACAGTCAACTAGAATCAGCAGAGCAAAGCCTCTGTGAGCTCAGAGCAATGTTGGAACACACACCCCTGTATTTACAGTGCAATACCTAATGTCAGTGTCATGGCATGTCTTTAGGTGTACGCTAAAAATGATCATCTGCTTTATAAATCCAGCTGCGCCTTTTGCAGCAGCACCTTAAGTGCTAGTGCACGGTACTGTGTCTAACCTAATATTTGAAACTAATGTTTGAAGGCCAGACCCTCAGTTTAGTCATGAGCAGTCACTGGCCTCCTGGAAAGAATATTTTGCTTTTGAGTTTCATTCAAGACTTTTTTTCCCATTTTGCCACCAAAAGTTATGGCCTGAGAACATTGAAAAATAACCATCAGCCTCCCATCACCACTCTCTAGAACCAAACTTCTGGCTTTCCAAGAATTTTCATAGTACATTGCTCACAAGGCTAAAAGAGATCAGCTAAAACTTGGAGGCAAACCTAAGTCCATTTAATGAGCCTGTAATTCATTAACATTTACATGGCCAGTTCTTTCAGTGCACTTGAAGTAAACAAAACAGGGAAAATGAAGGAGAAAGAACTGAATGTCAGTGAGAAACTCTAGGGCCCGATGCCATTACTACTTGTCAGCAAATATCTCTGAACCTGCCAAATGCTTTCCAGAGAACTGATGTACATTGCAGTGGATTTAGAAGAATTAATAAGACAAAAATAAAAAGCTGAGCTTTCTGGGTAAACTGATTTTGACCAAGAATGCCATTTATGAAAATGCAAAAATGTTGCTCATTGTTTCTAATGCAAAAAAAACAATAAATCTGTGGCACAGGCAGAACAGCTTTCATCGTAAGAATCCTGATTCTGATTTTCCATCTATAAGAAGTGCTGCAATTGTGACAGCATGCCAACTATTCCATTCTTAATGCTGTCCTGATGCAACATGTAAAGGAAGTTTTGAAGGTGTCAGGTGCTTCTGCAGCTCTGTCTCCTATCACAGTTGGTAGGCGATTACAGCACAGTGTAGAGCTCAAGTAAATTCTTAGAACCATTTCTGGGCCAGTATCCAGGAGCCAGCGTCTGGCTAAGTTTAGAGGGCTTTTCAGACACAACTAATGTGATACCTGAAACCCCTGAAGTTAGGTGTGTTAACATTTAGATTGAAACAACTGACATATTCCAATGTGCTAACATGGTCAGATGAGCTCGGTTTGGGAGCTAATTCCTTCTGCAGTGGTGACGTAGGCAGCGGTTGAACTAAGATCTTTTTTGCTGATTAGAGACTTGCTGAGCTAATTGAATGAGCTCTGTTCAGACAAACCAGGTGGAGCTGCAGGAGTCTGCACGCCACGGTGATTTTTCCCCACCTAGTCTTTAACCTCACCATTTAAATGGCTCTACGATGTCCTGGATAGTATGGAGTGAGTAAGACCATCTATATTGTACACTTCATTGCTCACTCTTTCACCTCTTCCATTCCTTTCAGATGCTGTACACTTACTGATCAAAAGCCATCTTCCGGGGTTACCCTACTTCTGGAACTGCTTCTGTACTCTAAGGTTTTAGAAGTACAGAGCACCCTGCTTGTAATCTCCAAAATTCAATGTTACAGTGGAGTCTGCGCTGACAATCAACATCACAAAAAAGTGCTGTCATTTGCATATTACTGAGATACATTTGGAAAAAAGTTGTGGAGCTTCTATATTTACCTCATTTTCATACACATACAATTACCTCCATTATAGAAGCCTTTCAGGTAGGGACTGTATAAAAATATAAAAGATATAAAAATAATAAAAATGATGGATGTATGTCTTTTGGAATCATATAAAATCCAGGATGTCTCAGAACTACAAGAGCTGGCCTAGTTTCCTGTAAAATTTACAGGTATTACAAATGCACCAAGTTTAATTTCATCCGGGGGAAGTATATAATCTACTGCTAAATCTGCTTTCTAAGCAGCCTGGAAGGATGGCCATGCTGCATCTCCTGGGATGTGACTGCGTAGTGCTGTGGCCTTCCAAGATCCCTCAAGACCTCTTCCAGGAAATTCAACTCAATCTCCAGTCACTTTCCTTGGAACGTTTAGGCTCTCAGACTGCTGCAAGTGTCAGAAGTAGCTTTCACCAGTAGTGCTTTCCCTTGGAACAAGCCACCTAAATGTCTTAATCCTCACAGCAACTATTACAGAACTGGTGGACCATCTGTTTTCAAAAGATCATTTATTCTTTTCACTTACAAAAAAAAATTCTCATCATTTCAGACAGTCTAGCACTACTAAAAGTTTCTGCACAATTTATATAGGCCTATTCTCCTCACATCTCTTGTCTCAGTCTTCATTTCCACTGTCTCCTCTTGTTCATCTCTATTACTCTTAAGTGCTTTTTTGTCTCTCTTCTCCCTGTCTTCTTCCTGGCTTTGCATTTGAAATGAAAAGCAAGAAAATTTGTAGGCTGGTTCTTTGAGTCAACAGGACTGGATTCCCCATGGCCTTAGATCTGAAACAAGGCCAACCCACCTCTGGCATGAATTAGACTCTGCATTTTTAGCTGTACTGTAGGAGTCCATCCCAAGTCCTCAGATGAGATTTTACATATGGTCCAGCTGGCAGCCAGGCTCCAGCAGGCTACAAGGTGGCTCTGCCTTGTCTCTGTTCTCTGATCTTGAAGAGGGTTAGAAAAACTTGTTAGCAAAGTCCAGGGATTAACGCCATCTCTTGCTCTCAGTGCAAACCACACAGGAGGCTCAAGGTATTAGGATGGGGTGTTAAAGGCAGGATGAATACTGCAACCCCTCAAACATGTTTGCTGCGCCAGGTACTTGTGGCTAAGTCCTCTGAGATGTTGAGACATCCTGATATTTTGATGCTTCCAAAGAGGCTGAACACACTGCAAGACACACACTCCTGCTGCTTCTGTTGCACTGGTGCTGGGGCCAGTGTGAAGCCAATTCAGCTCCATCAGCCGCCAGAAGCTTTGATTTTGCTGGCTTGTAGTGGGTTGACCCTGGCCAAATACCAGGTACCCACTAAAGCCACTCTATCACCCTCCCTCTGCAACTGGACAGAGGAAAGAGAGAGAGGGATAAAGAACCAGCTAAGGATTCGTGAGTAGAGGTAAGAGCTGGGAGATGTCACTTACTGATTACCTTCAAGGGCAAAACAGACTCAAAGTGGGGATATTACTTAAATTTATTACTAACAGGATAAAAGCCAAAGCTTTAGAAATAAAACAGTCTTAAAAACACCTTCCCCCCACCCCTCCTTCCTTCCATGTTCTCCCTCCTCCCCCCACAGCGGTGCAGGGGACAGTTAATGGGGGTTACTGTCAGTTGTTGTTTCTGCTGCTGCTCAGGAGAGGAGTCCTTCCCCTTCTCCTGTGGGGTCCCTCCCACGGGAGACAGTCCTTGATGGACCTCTCCAATGTGAGTCCCCCCCCTCGGGCAGCAGTTCTTCCCAAACTGCTGTCCCCTGGGTCACTCTTCCATGGGGTGCAGTCCTTCACCAATGAGCTGTACTGATGTGGGTCCCCCACAGGGGC